>JAQMRL010000012.1:14711669-14854169 GCA_035578175.1 Catonia carolina | reverse complement strand
TTCTCCATGGCTCCTTTCCAGCCACCTCTTCAGGACCGGGATGAGGCGATAGGTCCATCTGCCCGTTATCGCCACATCCCACCTCCTCTGCCACTTTTCGACCAGTGCCGACCAGGCCTCTTCCTTGGCCACACCTTCCCTTCTGGCTACCCTTTCCTCCAGCAACAGTTCCATTGGAGGCACTCCTGCCATAACGAAAGCAGCCTCCGCCGACACTGTTCTGTACGCCATACAAACTCTAAGCGCGACTCTTCTCTGTCTGGCCTCTAAACTCCGTCTGGCCACCTCGAACTTTAGGGCTCCCCGCCATATCACCGCCCCGTACCCCAGGACTGACCCGACCACTGCCGCGTACAACCTTCGCTTAGCAGGGCTAGGACCGTAGACATTGCCCATCACCCTACTAAGCCCCTTGATAACCTTGTCCGCCTTCTCCCCCGCCGCCCTGACATGGGGAATAAAGGTTCGTCTTTGGTCGAGCCAGACCCCAAGGTACCCGACACGAACATTTTCATCAAAATCGGTCAACCGTAAGTAGTAGTTTATTCGTATAATTTTTCACTTTTTTGTGATTTTCTCAAAAACTGGTCCTACGATTTTTTTAAAAATCGCCTCATTTGCTCAATTTTTTATTCTCTAAAAGATAAGGTAGGCGACAGGTTTGCTGAAATTCTTGGTGAGGGTGTTTTTACGTAAAAAAAGTGTTTTTTTAAGATTACGGCTTTAATATTAATTTTAGAGCAAAAATGTATATAATAAAAGTTGTAGATAATTTGAAAACCTACAACTTTATCTCAAGCATTATTTTTGTATAGCGCTGAGTTTAGCGGTAATTAGCGATTTTCTGTTTTTTCTCACAAAAACGTGTGAAAAATCGATTTTTGTAAGATTTCGGCCTTAGTATGCACTTTACGACAAAAGTGTACATAATAAAATTTATAGAAAATTAAGAGGTCTACAACTTTAATTTGAGAATTTTTCTCTACAGAGCCTTGTTTAGCGTGAAAGTGTGATTTTCCGTTTTTTCAACCCAAACTGAGTACGATTTTCATTTTGCGTCATTCACTCATGATTAAAATAAGGTTATGTTTTTGAGGTTAGTTTTTGTTTATTTCTAATATTTTATTAATAATGTTAGGTTTATTATTAATTATTTGCATTGGCAAGAGAAAGTTGTGTGAGTGTTTCACACCAGATTTTTAATATTTTGTGACAGATACAGTCAGTGTAGTGCGTGCTTTTAATCCAATCAGCATTAATGACTGACTTTACAATTTACCAAATCGTATTTCTTTTTTTAGATATTTTTTTAATATAATGCAAGAATAGGTTAGTTTTATTTGTTCAAACAGAACACAACGTTCGGTTTTTTACCACTACCGTTTTGTTTTATTTTAAGTGTTCGGGTGTGTATTCAACTGGAATTATTGTATTTTTTTTTTAATGATATAACGTCATTAAAAGAAGGTTAGTTTTATCTTATTAAAAATCTGGTTCGAAACACTCACACAACTTTCTCTTGCCAATGCAAATAATTAATAATAAACCTAACTTTAGTAATAAATTATTAGAAATAAACAAAACACTAACCTCAAAAACATAACCTTATTTTAATCATGAGTGAATGACGCAAAATGAAAATCGTACTCAGTTTGGCTTAAAAAACGGAAAATCACACTTTCACGCTAAACTAACCTCTGTAGAGAAAAATTCTCTTAATAAAAGTTGTAGACATTTTAATTTCCTATAAATTTTATTATATTTATACACTTTTGTCATAAAATGCGTACTAAAGCCGAAATCTTAAAATAATAGATTTTTCACACGTTTTCGTGAGAAAAAACAGAAAATCGCTAATTACCGCTAAACTAAGCGTTATAAAAAAAATTTTTGAAATAAAAGTTGTAGAATTTTACATTCTCTACAACTTGTATTATATAACGTTTTGCGCTAAAATGCATATGAAAGCCGCAATCTTAAAAAGAATATGTTTTTACGTAAAAACAGCCTCACGCAGAATTTCAGCAAACATGGCGCCTACCCTATCTTGTAGAGAATAAAAAATTGAGTAAACCAGGCGATTTTTAAAAAAATCGTAGGACCAGTTTTTGAGAAAATCACAAAAAGTGAAAAATTATACGAATACTACTTCCGGTTGACCGATTTTGATGAAAATGTTCGTGTCGGGTCAGGTAGTGGTATGTAACTTAAGTTTCAAGTTCGTACGATGTTCCGTTCTTGAGATATTTTGTATACACACACACACACACACAGAGACCAATCGCTAAAAACATGTTTTTTGGGTTCAGGGGGTCTGTAAACGTATAGATCCGGTGAAAACTCGATTTTGAAAAATCGACATGAAAACAATACTTCCCTTCCTATATATTCATATAGGCAAGAGAAAGTAAAAAATCTGGTGTGAAACACTCACACAACTTTCTCTTGCCAATGCAAATAATTAATTCATTCTCCTACTACTATAACAACGCACTGCATTCCACAACAACTACACGCAGCTGCGACTCGAGCTCTATAGGTTTAATAAACGAACTTAAGAGTCGGACGAAATCGAAGACACGTTTATTAATCACCCTGTATTTAAGCATACGGTACGCAAATAATATTTAAATATAAACCTTTTATTGAATATAGAATTGCAACGTTTTAGTTATGGGTGAGTCGAATAAAATAAAATTAACTTTATACGTTGTAGTTAAGACTATCATAATACACACATACACACACACTCACATACACACACAATAGTAAATAAGTAACCGGTGGTTTGGTAGGCCTGATTGAAAACAATGCGTAACAATAGTAAAGTTAGTGATTGCAATGATAATAAGTTTGTACTGGCTCTAGAATAGAACAATAGAGTATTTAAGTTAAGTTAAGAGTGTATTTTAAAATTTAAGCACTTTTATTATGATTAGGCTATGAGTAGCTCGCCTCTTTTTGCTTCTATCATTCCCAATTATACCCAGTTAACCATAATAAAATAACACACGGTGCACTAAAACTATTTCTTTGTTTACAACACAAATTCACTCCATTAGAAATACATGTTGTTGTTCAGATCAACAGCCGAAAGGCTCATTTCAACCTTAAGGGGCTTTACTAATTAAAAAAAAAAAAAAAAAAAAAAAAAAAAAAACTGGTGTGACACACTCACAAGACTTTCTCTTGCCAATGCAAATAATTTACAATAAACCTAACATTAGTAACAAAACATTAGAAATAAACAACAAAACTAACCTCAATAAACATAACCTTATTTTAATCATCAGTGAAAGAAGCAAAATGAAAATCGACCTCAGTTTGGCTTAAAAATACGGAAAATCGCTCTTTCACACTAAACTAGGCTCTGTAAAGAAAAATGCTTTAAAGAAAAGTTGTAGATTTTTTAATTTCCTATAAATTTGATTATATACACTTCTGTCGTAAAATGCATTCTAAGGCCGATATCTTAAAAAATAGATTTTTTACACGTTTTCGTGAGAAAAAAAACAGAAAATTGCTAATCACGGGTGTTCCAGTCAAGCATTAGTGTGGTGACAGCAGTCATTTCATTATATTGTGTCAGCAATGGTTTTTTCCAAGCAAGAACCGGGTGTTTTATTAAGGACGCAACCCTGATTATAAGAAGATAGAAGTAGGCAATAGAAGTAGAGTAAGTAATACATTGGTAAATTTTCTGTCCCTCAATCGGTATGTTGGCAACAGTGTACTCTAGGCCAACTACCTAAGACAGTTAAAATGTTCCAGTCAAGCATTAGTGTGGTGACAGCAGTCGTTTCGTTATATTGTGTCACCAATGGTTTTCTCCAAGGAAGAACCGGGTGTTTATTGTAGAGACTTACATAGCAAGTAAATCTTACAAATGTGTGCAAGATAAGTTTCAGTTGAAATTTACCCGATTTTTGTAAGTAAAATATTTTTGTAAGTAAAATTTCAGTTGAAATTTTGTTAAGATTTGCTCGCTTTGTAAGTCTCTACAATAAACACGCGTTCTCCCTTGGAAAAAACCATTGGTGACACAATATAACGAAACGACTGCTTTCACCACACTAATGCTTGACTGGAACATTTTAACTGTGTAAGGTAGTTGGCCTTGAGTACATACCGATTGGGGGAGAGACAATTTACCCATGTATTACTTCTATCTTCTTATAAACAGGGTTGCGTCCTTATGAAACACCCGTTATAAGGAAAAATCTTCGCAAATCATCAAATAAATTTAAAAGACATATTTACAATACAAATTTATATTTTAATTGAAAGTTTAAAAAATTATCAAATAAAAAGTAATTAATATAAATGAATGCACAATTTATTTGGTGTACTGTTGACCGGGGCAGTTGAAGAGAACGGTTGTGTTTGTGTGCGGTTTCATTTATGAAAATGTATTAAATAAATATAATAATCTTATTATTATTACACAGATATACCTGTAGCAGCCAGTTTTGAGGTTTCATTATTGTAAAACATGACATTTATTCTAGTATAAAACGTAACGTGCTCGCCTCTCATCGTGCGTCCTGGGTTCGAATCCCACTCAGGCACAGCATATTTTCATACGTTACAAAAAAATCATTTCATCCTCCATTGTACAATAGTTACACCCCAACGTCGTCGCTAATGACCCTTGGAGTTAATGCGACGTTAAATAAATTTAAAAAAAAAACAAATTATAATAAAAAAAATTTCAAAATAAACGTTATTGAAATTATTAATATATTATTAAATTATTAAAAATAAATGTTATTTATTATTCTAAATTTATATCTAATATTTATGTCAAATAAATTAAATATATTAAAAATTTTTTTACCACAATTGAAAGTTTAAAAAAGGAAATGGAATAAACAATTGTTTGTCGGTAGCTGGTTACCGGTAAGTGCAGTTGAGTTTTTTTATTTCTTCTCAGTAAATAATAAGTTTAAAAAATATCACGCTACAGACCTATGAAATGAAAATTGAGTGAAATAAAGTAATTTAATAAATTTTTTTTTATTGTTTTATTCCTAATTTGTGTACGTTGCAATCTGTTCAATTGACAACAATAAGCAACCCCTTGACCCAATTAGATGAGGATGATGTGTATGACGTGTAGATGAGACTGTGTAGTCTTCTCGAGACACACTCACTGAGTATGGTTAATTGAACCCCAACCATCAAACTACAACCACAACCACTGTCTACCATTCAAATACGTATTAAAGTAACTACCTTTACTAGGATTTCAACCAAGAACCTTCATCTCCGAAAATCAGCCGTTAAACAGCTGATTTTGGCGACGACTTTACCTCTAGACTAACCCGGTGGGTAATAAAATTACGGCGAGAAATTATATTAAAATACGAACGGAACATTGAATGATACTCTTAAGGCGGGCTTCAGAAACGATAAGTGTAAAACACTAACCTGTCAACAGTTGTTGCTTAGGTGATCAGCCTGTAGTCTGGTTTGAACCTGTAGAGGGTTTACTAAGTAAATAGAGGAGTCACGTGGTTTACCATTGCCACAACTCACTGAATGGAAAATTACACTTATCAGCATGCCGGGCCCTCTGAAAAGCACGTATTTTCCACTCTGCAAATGACACCTTCACTTCATTCACCACACAATCCAACTGTATACTGAAATTCATTACTTTGAGAGGAGATAACTGTGATTAGTGTCACAGTACACCTCTACCTCTTCTCTTCTTAAATGATTTAGTCATTTAATTGGCTGATTTAATGTGTTAAGAAACACAACTATTTATTTTAGCCCTGCAACTAACAGATTGAGTGGAAATAATTTGACACTCCACCAGTCTGTTATGAGCAGAATCGGTCAACTGTAAAATATTAATTCACTAACGGCTGAGATACACTTTAGAAATATATTTTATTAATAATAATAATAACTAAATAATTTCTAAAATATTTTAAATTTATTTATTTTTTTATAAAGCCAGTCAAATTAAATTGAAATTTAATTTAACAATCGATTTTCTTTTGTTTTATTTTGATTTTATGTGTTTATAATTAGAAATATATAAAAAATGTTTCAAGCTATACACATTTTAATGAAATTTTCCGCGAAAATCATTAATAAAAAAATGTAGTAGCCTACATAAATTTCAAGTGTGTTATTAAATTTTCACGGATATTTAAAGAATAATTTCAAGCGTCGGGTAAAGTAATTTTTTTATTTTTGGGACAGCTGTATTCGGTGTGGCACCTGAAATGAAGTAAATGGAAAACAATGCGTAAAATAATGTTTTCTCTTTCTCTCTCTCTCTCTGCACTACATACACGTTGAGAAAGCATTTACAGAAATAGTAAGAGTAGTAAGTCGCAGCACCAACTTTGAAATTTTACTATTTGCATCTCTCTCTCTCTCTCTCTCTTACTCTCTGCCCTACATACACATTGAGAAAGCATTTACAGAAATAGTAAGAGTAGTAAGACGCACCACCGATTATGAAATTTTACTATTTGCATCTCTCTCTCTCACTCTCTCTCTCTCTCTCTCTTTCTCTTTCTCTCTCTCTCTCTCTCTCTCTCTGCCCTACATACACATTGAGTAAGCATTTACAGAAATAGTAAGAGTAGTAAGACGCACCACCGACTTTGAAATTTTACTATTTGCATCTCTCTCTCTCTCTCTCGCTCTCTCTCTCTCTTTCTCTTTCTCTCTAACTGCCCTACATACACTGTGAGTAAGCATTTACAGAAATAGTAAGAGTAGTAAGTCGAAGCACCAACTTTGAAATTTTACTTTTTGCATCTCTCTCTCTCTCTCTCTCTCTCTCTCTCTGCCCTACATACACATTGAGAAATCATTTACAGAAATAGTAAGAGTAGTAAGACGCACCACCGATTTTGAAATTTTACTATTTGCATCTCTCTCACTCTCTCTCTCTTTCTCTTTCTCTTTCTCTCTCTTTCTTTCTCTGCCCTTCATACACATTGAGAAAGCATTTACAGAAATAGTAAGAGTAGTAAGTCGCAGCACCGACTTTGAAATTTTACTATTTGCATCTCTCTCTCTCTCTCTTTCTCTTTCTCTCTCTCTCTCTCTCTCTCTGCCCTACATACACATTGAGTAAGCATTTACAGAAATAGTAAGAGTAGTAAGTCGCAGCACCAACTTTGAAATTTTACTATTTGCATCTCTCTCTCTCACTCGCTCTCTCTCTCTCTCTTTCTCTCTCTCTCTTTCTCTTTCTCTCTCTCTCTCTCTCTCTGCCCTACATAAACATTGAGAAAGCATTTACAGAAATAGTAGGAGTAGTAAGACGCACCACCGATTTTTAAATTTTACTATTTGCATCTCTCTCACTCTCTCTCTCTTTCTCTTTCTCTTTCTCTCTCTCTCTCTCTCTCTCTCTGCCCTACATACACATTGAGAAAGCATTTACAGAAATAGTAAGAGTAGTAAGTCGCAGCACCGACTTTTAATTGAACCCCAACCATCAAAGTACACCGGTAACCACTGTCTAGTATTTAAATCCGTATAAAAGTAACTACCTGTACTAGGATTTGAACCAGGAACCTTCGTCTACGAAAATCAGCTGTTAAACAGCTGGTTTTTGCGACGATTTTACCTCTAGGCCAACCCGGTGGGTTGATCGTTAATTTTAATCTTTACTTTTTGAATTTATGACCGATGGTTGATTTGTTACAATTTCTTAAAAATCCCCGAAAAATAGCAGTCCACGGGCAAAACTACAAAAAAAAGTCAGTTTTCAAAGTGTTAATATTATAATTATTTGTTTTCTAATTACAGATCAAACACTGATGAAAAAACTCCTGTATTTGAGTTATTTGCTGGTAGAACAGAACAGACTAATAAATTGAGTACGTTTCGTTTAGAATCGGAAGGTAATACAGCTCGAGGCATATGGATTTTGAGTCTATTTCTGAATATACGCTTACTATAAGAATTCAGGTAAGATAAATATTTAAAATATCCGTATTTTTACTGATTTTCATGAAAAAAATCAGAAAATCACTACTTGCCGCTAAACTAAGCGTTATGCAATAAAATGTTTGAATTAAAGTTGTAGATTTTTAAACTGTCTACAACTTTTGTTATATACTCTTTTGCCCTTACATGCATATTAACATGAACAGGGGTTAGTTCGGATTAACGGGGTTTCAGTTTTAAGGTGAGACTGTATGATGGTTTTCACTGAAAATTTCAATTTTCGGTTTTTTTGTTTTTTTCAATAGTTCAGACTTATTGCTACAAGAAAAATATTAAATTACGTCAAAAAATTATTTTAATGAAAAAAATTAAGTTTTTAGCAGGCATATCCAGGAAAATGATCATTTCACCAAGAACAAATATTTTTCGTAATTTTATACCAATCGTTTAGAGCAAAGGGAATGTTAGTTTTTTTTAAATATCTGCGTTACTATTTATGATATTCTCAACTGTACAGCTTTCTAACAAACTGTAGATAGGAAATTTACTTAATTGTGTTCAATTTTTTTTTGATTTGTTCACCGGATCTACACGTTTTCAGACCCCCTGAACCCAAAAAACATGTTTTAAGCGATTAGCCTCTTGACTTTATAGATATTTCACGATACGATACTTTGTGTAAATATTACATGAAACATAAATGATATTGTTCGATATTTACATGGGCTAGATAAAGTCTTGTGAGTGTTTTAGACCAGATCTACATAAAAAAAGAACTTTCCCTCCCTATTATTCATAAAAGTCAATAGAAAGTAAAAATGAAACAATATTTAATATCTAGTAGTTAGAACTAGACAAATTTTATAAGTGAAATATAGTTTATATAATATTTGGCTTGTGGTTGTTATAAGTATTTATTTGGGTAGTTACTTTATTGATTTTTTGCGATACGATATTTTGCGTAAATATTACATGAAACATGAATTATATTGTTCGATATTTACATGGGCTAGATAAAGTCTTGTGAGTGTTTCACACCAGATCTACATAAAAACAATACTTTCCTTCCCTATTATTCATAAAAGTCAAGAGAAAGTAAAAATGAAAATATATTTAATGTCTAGTAGTTAGAACTAGACAAATTTTATAGGTGAAAAATAGTTTATATAATTTTTGGCTTGTGGTAGTTATGAGTATTTATTCGGGTAGTGACTTTATTGATTTTTCACGATACGATACTTTGTCTGTGTAAATATTACAATAAATATCAATGATACTGTTCAATACTTACATTGGCAAAATAAAGTCTTGTGAGTGTTTCACACCAGATCTACATAAAAACAATACTTTCCCTCCCTATTGTTCATAAAAGTAAAGAGAAAGTAATAACGAAACAATATTTAATATCTAGTAGTTAGAACTAGACAAATTTTATAAGTGAAAAACAGTTTATAAAATTTTTGGCTTGTGGTAGTTATGAGTATTTATTCGAGTAGTTACTTTATTGATTTTTCACGATACGATACTTTGTCTGTGTAAATATTACATGAAACATAAATTATATTGTTCGAAATTTACATTAGCTAGATAAAGTCTTGTGAGTGTTTTACACCAGATCTACATAAAAAAAGAACTTTCCCTCCCTATTATTCATAAAAGTCAATAGAAAGTAAAAATGAAACAATATTTAATATCTAGTAGTTAGAACTAGACAAATTTTATAAGTGAAATATAGTTTATATAATATTTGGCTTGTGGTAGTTACGAGTATTTATACGAGTAGTTACTTTATTGATTTTTCACGATATGATATTTTGTCTATGTTAATATTACATGAAACATAAATTATATTGTTCGATATTTACATGGGCTAGATAAAGCTTGTGAGTGTTTCACACCAGATCTACATAAAAACAATACTTTCCTTCTATATTATTCATAAAAGTCAAGAGAAACTAAAAATGAAACAATAATTAATGTCTAGTAGTTAGAACTAGACAAATTTTTATAAGTGAAAAATAGTTTATATAATTTTTGGCTTGTGGTAGTTACGAGTATTTATTCGAGTAGTTACTTTATTGATTTTTCACGATATGATATTTTGTCTATGTTAATATTACATGAAACATAAATTATATTGTTCGATATTTACATGGGCTAGATAAAGCTTGTGAGTGTTTCACACCAGATCTACATAAAAACAATACTTTCCTTCTATATTATTCATAAAAGTCAAGAAAAACTAAAAATGAAACAATAATTAATGTCTAGTAGTTAGAACTAGACAAATTTTTATAAGTGAAAAATAGTTTATATAATTTTTGGCTTGTGGTAGTTACGAGTATTTATTCGAGTAGTTACTTTATTGATTTTTCACGATACGATACTTCGCGTAAATATTACATGAAACATATTATATTGTTCGATATTTACATGGGGTACATAAAGTCTTGTGAGTGTTTCACACCCATTTTACATTACATTGTGTAAAAATTAAACAATATGTAATATCTAGTACCTAGCTACAGGCAATTTTTAAAAGAGAAAAATATTTTACATAATTTATTTTGGCTAGTGGTAGTTCGACTAGGGTACTTATATTGTTTTTTCACGATAACGTACTTCATCTTAGTAAATTTCTACATTATGAATATATACGCGTAAATATTTCACGAGAAATATCAAAATTTATTTAGAAAATATAAAAATAAATGATTTTTTTAGGCCGGTAAATAAAACCTTATGTTATAAAAACGATGGTTTTAAATTTGTTTTCCCTAACAATAATATCCAGTTGAGTATGACATGTTTGTAGGTGCGCATATAAAAGTCCCCCTCTTTTTACTTTCTCTTGCCTATATGAATATATAGGAAGGAAAGTAGCCTATTGTTTTCATGTCGATTTTTCGAAATCGAGTTTTCACCGAATCTATACGTTTTCAGACCCCCTGAACCCAAAAAACATGTTTTTAGCGATTGGTCTGTGTGTGTGTGTGCGTGTGCGTGTGTGTGTGTGTGTTTGTGTGAACAGAATATCTCAAGAACGGAACATTGTACGAACTTGAAACTTAAAACTTAAGTTACATACCACTACCGGACCCGACACGAACATTTTCATCAAAATCGGTCAACCGGACGTAGTAGTTTATTCGTATAATTGTTCACTTTTTTGCAATTTTCTCAAAAACTTGTCCTAAGATCTTTTTTTAAAATCGCCTGGTTTACTCAATTTTTTATTCTCTACAAGATAGGGTAGGCGCCATGTTTGCTGAAATTCTTGGTTAGGGTGTTTTTATGTAAAAACATAGTTGATTTAAAATTACGGCTTTAATATGCAATTAAGCGCAAAAATGTATATAATAAACGTTGTAGAGAATGTAAAATTCTACAACTTTTATTTCAAACATTTCTTTTGTATAACGCTTAGTTTAGCAGTAATTAGCGATTTTCTGATTTTTTTCTCACGAAAACGTGTGAAAAGTCGATTTTTTTAAGATTTCGGCCTTAGTATGCATTTCACGACAAAAATGTATATAATCAAATTTATAGTAAATTAAAAGATGTACAACTTTAATGAAAGCATTTTTTACTACAGAGCCTAGTTTAGCGTAAAAGAGTGATTTTCCGTCTTTTTAAGCCAAACTGAGGTTGATTTTCATTTGGCGTCTTTTACTCATGATTAAAATTGAGTTATGTTTATCGAGGATAGTTTTTTTTGTTTATTTCTAATGTTTTATTAGTAATGTTACATTATGTTGTTAATTTTTTGCATTGGCAAGAGAAAGTTCTGTGAGTGTTTCACACCAGATTTTTACTTTCTCTTGCCTATATGAATATATAGGAAGGAAAGTATTGTTTTCATGCCGGTTTTAAGAAATCAAGTTTTCACCGGATCTATACGTAAACAGACCCCCTGAACCCAAAAAACATGTTTTTAGCGATTGGTCTGTGTGTGTGTGTGTGTGTGTGTGAACAGAATATCCCAAGAACGGAACAACGTACGAACTTCAAACTTGAAACTTAAGTTACATACCACTACCGGACCCGACACGAACATTTTCATCAAAATCGGTCAACCAGAAGTAGTAGTTTATTCGTGTAATTTTTTACTTTTTTGCGATTTTCTCAAAAACTGGTCCTACGATTTGTTCTTAAATCGCCTGGTTTACTCAAATTTTTATTCTCTACAAGATAGAGTAGGCGTTATGTTAGCTGAAATCCTGGGTGAGGCTGTTTTCACGTAAAAACATAGTTTTTTTAAGATTACGGCTTTAATATGCAATTTAGCGCAAAAATTTATATAATAAAAGTTGTAGAGAATTTAAAATCCTACAACTTTTATTTAAACATTTTTTTGTATAACGCTTAGTTTAGCGGTAATTAGCGATTTCTTGAATTTTTCTCACGAAAACGAGTGAAAAATTGATTTTTTTATGATTTCGGCCGTAGAATGCATTTTACGACAAAAGTGTATGTAATAAATTTTATAGGAAATAAAAAGTTCTACAACTTTTATTTCTATTATTTTTCACTACAGAGCCTAGTTTAGCGTGAAAGAGTGATTTTCCGTATTTTTAAGGCAAACTGAGATCGATTTTCATTTTGCGTCTTTCACTCATGATTAAAATAAGGTTATGTTTTTGAGGTTAGTTTTTTGTTTATTTCTAATGTTTTATTACTAATGTTAGGTTTATTGTTAATTATTTGAACTGGCAAGAGAAAGTTGTGTGAGTGTTTCACACCAGATTGTTTTTGTTTTCTTTCAGTGACAATTGTAACCTATGAACATCCAACTAGCTGATTATATTAAAAAATATTGTCTGTCTGTTAATGTTCTCTGTAATCGTTAACTTTTAAAGTCTTACACAAACCAGAAGCAGTATGTAATTGAAAAATATTTAGTAATAAGATGAACTTTTACATATCAGTAATATTGTATCTTGTATTTGTCAGGTTACGATTATCTCCGAAGGAATAATAGAAATAAAAAACGATCTGTATGATATCAAAGATATATTAACTAACCGTCAGACAGTTTTGTTACCTTCTCTTGCCTATATGAATATATAGGAAGGAAAGTATTGTTTTCATGTCGATTTTTCGAAATCGAGTTTTCACCGGATCTATACGTTTTCAGACCCCCTGAACCCAAAATACATGTTTTTAGCGACTGGTCTGTGTGTGTATGTGTCTGTGTGTGTGTGTGTGTGTGTGTGTGTGTGTGTGTGTGTGTGCGCGCGCGCGCGCGTGTGTGTGTGTGTGAATACAAAATATCTCAAGAACGGAACATCGTAGGAACTTGAAACTTGAAACTTAAGTTGCATACCACTACCGGACCCGACACGAATATTTTCATCAAAATCGGTCAACCGCAAATAATAGTTTATTCGTGTAATTTTTCACTTTTTTGTGATTTTCTCAAAATCTGATCTTAAGATTTTTTTAAAAATCGCCTGGTTTTTCAGTTTTTTATTCTCTACAAGATAGGGTAGGCGCCATGTTTGCTGAAATTCTTGGTGAGGCTGTTTTCACGTATAAACCTTGTTTTTTTAAGATTACGGCTTTAATATGCATTTTAGCGCAAAAATTTATATAACAAAAGTTGTAGAGAATTTTAAATTCTACCACTTTTATTTCAAACATTTTTTGTTTAACGCTTAGTTTAGCAGTAATTAGCGAGTTTTTGATTTTTTCTCACGAAAACGTTTGAAAAATCGATTTATTTTAAGATTTTGGCTTTAGTACGCATTTTACGACAAAAGTGTATATAATCTAATTTCTAGTAAATTAAAAGATCTTCAACTTTTATTTGTAGCATTTTTCTATACAGAGCCTAGTTTAGCGTGAAAGAGTAATTTTCCGTATTTTTAAGCCAAACTGAGTTCGATTTTCTTTTTGCGTCTTTCACTCATGATTATATGATAAGGTTATGTTTTTAATGTTAGTTTTTTTTTATTTCTAATGTTTTATTACTAATGTTAGGTTATATTGTTAATTATTTGCATTGGCAAGAGAAAGTTGTGTGAGTGTTTCACACCAGATTTTTGTGTTGTGTGAATTTGCAAATTTGTTGTGTTAATAAAATAATCTGATATTTATTCGACCTATAAAAAATTTCAGTTGTGCAAATGTTTTAATTTTTACACATGGAAAACATGGATAACTACGCCTCAAAATTTTGGTGTATTACATTTGTTATTTTACTGTAAATCAATCGGAACTTTGTCAAAGGATAATGAACGTAACAGAACAATCCAGAAAAGTAATTAAACAATAGAACGTTTTACTCTATCCTAGTGAAACTATAAGTCTTTAGTTTACACAGATAGTTTCATTGCAATTAGAGTGTCTAGATTTGAAAGGAACTCACACAGAAGCATCACAAAGTCTAAACATAATTGTATAGCTGGCGTAGTAGGCTATTTACTTCACTTTGTTAAACAGCCCACTGCTACCATTCAAAGATCAGTGATATCACTCTATTGATTATCATTGTACCTGTTTTTTACTTTCTCTTGCCTATATTATATATTCATATAGGAAGGAAGGTATTGTTTTCATGGCGATTTTAAGAAATCAAATTTTCACCGGATCTACATGTTTTCAGACCCCCTGAACCCAAAAAACATGTTTTTAGTGATTGGTCTGTATGTGTGTGTGTGTGTGTGAACAGAATATCTCAAGAATGGAATATTGTACAAACTTGAAACTTAAATTAGATACCAATAAAGGACCCGACACGAACATTTTCATCAAAGTCGGTCAATCGTAAGTAGTAGTTTATTTGTGTAGTTTTTCACTTTTTTGCGATTTTCTCAAAAACTGGTCCTACGATTTTTTTTAAAATCGCCTCATTTAGTAAATTTTTTATGCTCTATATGATAGGGTAAGTGCCATGACTGCTGAAATTTTTGGTGAGGCTGTTTTCTCGTAAATTTTTTTTTTTTTTAATTGTGACGTTAATATGTATTTCAGGGCAAAAGGTGTAGAGAATTTAAAATTCTACCACTTTTATTTCAAACATTTTTTTATATAACGCTTAGTTTAGCGGTAATTAGCGATTTTCTGTTTTTCTTCTCTTGAAATCGTGTAAAAAAATTAATTTTTTAAAAATTTCAGCCTTAGAATGCATTTTACGACATAAGTGTATAATCAAATTTATAGGAAATTAAAAGATCTACAACTTTTATTCATAGAATTTTTCTCTACAGAGCCTAGTTTAACGTGCAAGTGTGATTTTCTGTATTTTTTAAGTCAAACTGAGGTAGATGTTTATTTTGCGTCTTTCACTCATGATGAAAATTAGGTTATGTTTATTGAGGTTTCTAGTTTTTTTGTTATTTCTAATGTTTTATTACTAATGTTAGGTTATAGTGGTAATTATTTGAATTGGCAATAGAAAGTTGTGAGAGTGTTTCACACCAGATTTTTTAATTGTGAATGTTAAGGCATTTTGTACCGGGGTTGCACTATCTTGTAATCCTCTTTACTTTTTCTTCCTCTTCCTTCTTTCTTCTTTTTGTTGGCCACTTGCACACTGAGACGCGTCATGTGCGGATGTGCTTCCCGCTTCGTTAAGGCTTATTCGTTTTAACGCTCGTTTATATTGTATTTGTTGTGTTTTTTATTGTTTATGTACTTTAAGTGAATCATAAAAGTTCATCAAGTCGGCTGTGCGGCGTGTTATAATTATATGTGTTTCTGCATCAAGTTTCAAACTGGTAAGTACGTTTTGCACATGATATTAGTTTTCTGTACATTTGGTCAATGTTCCTATTCTTTTCCTCTCCTCATTTTTACGTGTTCCATCACAAGTTTTTTTTTGGTCTTATGCACTGACCGCTATAAATGTGTATTGGTCCTCCAAAGTTTTAATTTCGAGGCAAATTTTTATCTTAAAATCCACAAAACCATTTTTACAAGGCGCTAACCTAAACAGTGAAAAAGCCAAAATGATAATGCACTCAAAACAATGAACAAATTAATTCCTCTTATTTCTCCATCTTATTTTTCCTGTTTTATAAAGTTTTTCCATTCTTCTGTCTTTGTTACGATATGCCCCTTTATTTCTTACTCTTTTCTTCCCTGCAGAAAAAACGGTAGTTCACCTTTTTCATAACTCATTATTCTGCTTAAACAACCGTGATCTGTTATTCTATATTTATTGTTTCTTATAATTTCTTTTGTTCCTCAAACTCTTTGTCCTGTTGATTTTGTTAAATATCTCTTTACAGTATACAGATGCAGCAGAAATAATAAGCGGGTTTAAAATGAAAAATATTACAAATTCTTGTATTCTTTTTTAAATTTCTATTACATTAACCTTAAAATACAGTGCTTGGAGATCGGATGACTCTTTGCTTTTTGAATATAACGTCTGTTAGATGTCAACTACCATTTTCAATGCACTGTTGTATACGACTTTGAAACCCATAAATTTTTGCAATGTAACCGGCTATACCCTGTTTGTCACTTGTTGAACTCTATGTCACAACTGTTTAATATTTGCTGGTCTGGTCTCGAATACTTTTTGCTTCAAATAGCCCCAAAAGAAATAATCAGGTGCTGTGAGATCTTGATATTGAAGTGGCCATGTTTTTTCTCCGAATCGGGAAATTAGACGTCCTGGAAACAGATTCTGTAATGCTGTCATGCTAATTAGGCGTACAGCAGTATGCGCAGTTGCTTCATCTTGTTGGTATCACAGACCATCACTATTTTGAATTTCAGCTAGAAGAAAAGTTTGAATCATGTTAGTTGTTTAGGTCATCAGCTAAAAGGCTGGTTTGAACCTGTAGAGGATTTACTAAGTAAATCGAAGAGTGAGGTGGTTCACCACCAGTGTCTTCCTCACTGAGTGGAAAAGTATGCTTATCAGCATACCGGGCCCACTCTGCAAATGACACCTTCACTTCATTCACCACCACAGGGTCCAACTGTATAATGAAATCCATTACTTTCAGAGGAGACAACTCTGATTAGTGTCACAGTACATTTCTACCTCTTCTGTTGTTAAATGATTCAGTCATTTAATTGGCTGACCATGTGATAAGAAACACAACTATTTATTTTAGCCCTGCAATAAACAGATTGAGTGTAAATAAATGTTTTCTGTATAAAAGAGAATTTACTGTACACGTTTCCCCAGGTTTGTTCTTAAAGAAATAAGGCCTGATTATTTTTGTGGCGGCCATTACAGCGCACCGAACTGTCAACGTTTCGGTAGCAGAGTGGATGGAGTTGATAGAGCCCAGTACTATCGCTTATTCACACTTCCACGTACATGAAAAATTCCGCTCCTTCACTAACAGCTAACATATGGGAAGGGAATACAAACTGGTGTACTCATTTCCAAGGGCGACTCTCCTCTCATTTACTCTCATTTACACACAATGAGAGATCCGCCAGATTCAAAATAGTGATTAATTGAAACCCGCCGCTTATTATTTCTGCCGCACCCTGTATTTTCACTCGTTTTATAGAATGTGTCTGTAACCTAGTGTTTATTTTTTTTGATGTGTCTACTTTTGATTTTGGTCTAAATCTTTCTGTTTTATTAGACCAAAACATGTTTAGTAACATTCTCTTTTCAAATTTTTGAAAGTTTTTCCAGTTTTCCAATAATATAATAAATAAATAAATAACTCGTTTTAATTCCATTGAATATTTCTAGTTGTAAGACTGTTTTATAATACCTACGTTTGTTTCGATTGAAATGTTTGTTTTGTTAAAGATATGTTTAGTTCTTTGGAAGAGGTACTGTACATTTGATTTGGATTTTCTTAGTTTATTAACATTCATCTCACCAAGTTGTCGCCGCGTGTCAGCTGTATGGATTTGAACATTATACAGTGGTTACCAGTGTACTTTTTTGATGCCCTATGTTCGATTAACCATACTCTATTAGTACATTAGTCTATATATACAAGGCTTCACGTCATACATTTTGACTTTGTCACTTCAATATATCGTAAGCCACAAAATAGAAATTTTACAGAGCGCAGTTTATTGTTATTAAAATTTATAAATTTTTACTTTCTCTTGCCTATATGAATATATAGGAAGAAAAGTATTGTTTTCATGTCAATTTTAAGAAATCCACTCTTCACCGGATCTATACGTTTTCAGACCCCCTGAACCCAAAAAAACATGTTTTTAGCGATTGGTCTGTGTGTGTGTGTGTGTGTGTATACAAAATATCTCAAGAACGAAACATCGTATGTACTTGAAACTTAAAACTTAAGTTACATACCACTACCGGACCCGACACAAACATTTTCATCAAAATCGGCACAACCGGAAGTAGCAGTTTACAAGTATAAATTTTCACTTTTTTGCGATTTTCTCAAAAACGGGTCCTACGATTTTTTTAAAAATCGCCTGGTTTACTCAATTTTTTTATTTTCTACAAGATAGGGTAGGCGCCATGTTTGCTGAAATTCTTGGTGAGGGTGTTTTCTCGTAAAAACGTTGTTTTTTTAAGATTACGGCTTTAATATGCATTTTAGCGCAAAAATTTATTATTTAATTTAAAAATTGTAGACAATTTAAAAACCTACAACTTTTATTTCAAACAATGTTTTGTGTAACGCTTAGTTTAGCGGTAATTTGCGATTTTCTGTTTTTTTCTCATGAAAATGTGTGAAAAATTGATTTTTTTAAGATTTCGGCCTTAGTATGCATTTTACGACAAAAGTGTATATAGTAGAATTTATAAAAAATTAATAGATCTACAACTTTTATTAAGAGCATTTTTCTCCACGGAGCCTAGTTTAGTGAGAAAGAGTGATTTTTCGTATTTTTAAGTCAAACTGAGGTCGATTTTCATTTTGGGTCTTTCACTCATGACTAAAATTAGGTTATGTTTATTGAGGTTAGTTTTTGTTTATTTCTAATGTTTTATTACTAATGTTAGGATTATTGTTTATTATTTGGATAGGCAAGAGAAAGTTGTGTGAGTGTTTCACACCAGATTTTTTTATTTGTAACAGTTATGATACATTTATTTATTTATTTATATCGCAATGTGGCTTACAACATTTTGCTAGGGCTTATACTTGAGGATAGTAATGCAGTAAAGCGCGAAATCTCGATTTTGACAGAAATGAGGGTTACGGCATATTAAAGTGACATGATCGATTATCCTAATCTCATTGGGTCATGGGGTTGCTTATTGTTCTCAATTGAAGAGATTGCAATATTTACACATTAAGCATAAAAATGTAATTTAAGATTCAAGAAAATTTTTGAGGTTAATCCAATGAAGGTATTTTCTGTAGAAATGTATTTTTTTGTTTTAGATATGAAGCGGAAACGACTAGATTCAGGTCCTGATTCCGGAACCATAAAACGGACTTCAAAGGTCAGATTTGATTTTTTTTTTTAATTTTTAACGATGTATTTATGTTAAATGTAATTAAATTTACTTTCTCTTGCCTATATGAATATATAAGAAGGACAGTATTGTTTTCATGTTGATTTTTCGAAATCAAGTTTTCACCGGCTCTACACGTTTTCAGACCCCCGAACCCAAGAAAACATGTTTTTAGCGATTGGTGTGTACGTGTGCGCGCGCGCGTGCGTGTGTGTGAACAGAATATCTCAAGAACGAAACATCGTACGAACTTGAAACTTAAGTTAGATACTACTACCAGATGCGACACGAACATTTCATCAAAATTGGAAAACCGGAAGTAGTAGTTTATTCGAGTAATTTTTCACTTTTTTGCATTTTTCTCATAAACAGTCCTACGATTTTTTTAAAAATCGCCTCATTTACTACATTTTTTATGCTTTACAAGCTAGGGTAGGCGTCATGTCTGCTGAAATTCTTGGAGAGGCTGATTTTACGTGAAAATTGTGTTTTTAAGATTGTCTCTAATATGCATTTTAGCGCAAAAATGTATATAAAAAAAGTTGTAGATAATTTAAAATCCTACAACTTTTATTTCAAACATTTTTTTGTATAATGCTTAGTTTAGCGGTAATTAGCGATTTTCTGTTTTTTCTCATGAAAAAGAGATGAAATTAACACGTTCAGCCAGTTTCTGCCTCATGACGGACATGAGGCATCATGTCTGTCAGCCACATGAACAGTCTATTTATCAGCTAAATAGAGATCGCTAATTTATAGCTAAAATAATTACAGCTAAAATGTGTATAATAGAGCGTATTTTTTTTTTTTTTACTTTCTCTTGCCTATATGAATAATTATATAGGAAGGAAAGTATTGTTTTCATGTCCATTTTAACAAATCTCTCACTCAATCACTCTTCACCGAATCTACACGTGTAAACAGCCACCTGAACCCAAAAGTGTGTGTGTGAACAGAATATCTCAAGAACGGAACATTGTACGAACTTAAAACTTGAAACTTAAGTTACATACCACTACCGGACCCGACACGAATGTTTTCATCAAAAATCGGTCAACCAGAAGTAGTAGTATATACGTGTAATTTTTCACTTTTTTGTGATTTTCTCAAAAACTGGTTGTACGATTTTATTTTAAATCACCTGGTTTATGAAATTGTTTATGCTCTACAAGATAGGGTAGGCGCCATGTTTGCTGAAATTCTGGGTGAGGCTGTTTTTCCCGTAAATAGATAGTTTTTTATAAGATTATGGTTTTAATATGCATTTTAGCGCAAAAATGTATATATTAAAGAATTTAGAAAATTTAAAATACTACAATTTTTATTCCAAACATTTTTTTGTATAATGCTTAGTTTAGTGGTAATTAGCCATTTCCTGTTTTTTTCTCACGAAAACGTGCGAAAAATTGGTATTTTTAAGATTTCGGCCTTAGAATGCATTTTACGGCAAAAGTGTATATAGTCAAATTTATAGGAAATTACAAGATCTACAACTTTTATTTGAAGCATTTTTCTCTACAGAGCCTATTTTAGCGTGAAAGAGTGATGTTCCGTATTTTTATGCCAATCTGAGGTCGATTTTCATTTTGCGTCCTTCACTCATGATTTAAATAAGGTTATGTTTTTGAGGTTAGTTTTTCTTTATTTTTAATGTTTTATTACTAATGTTAGGTTATATGTGTTTCACACCAGATTTTCTGTTACGTGGTTATAAAGGTATAGGCTATATACATTTAATATTGTAAAATGTGTACATATGAAATTTTGTCCATAGAGGTTATGAGTTCTTGAAGTAACAGACATTACTTTTGAGTAATAATTAAACTATATTTATGTAAAAAATGTACAATTTCTTGGTAAAAATAAGTCACTAGGAACAGATAAATTCATAGAATAAGTTATATAATTAATTTATTATAATGATACAATTGAACTGCACTGGGAGGTCTGAATTGACTACACTTTTAAAATTTATTCAAAAATTCCCAGCTGTAAGTAAAAAAAAGCAGAATTTCACCGTAACCCAAAAAACATGTTTTAGTAATTATGGGTCTGTCTGTGTGTGTGAAGAAAATATCTCAAGAACGGAACATCACACCAATTTGAAACTTGACCACTGTAGGACCCGTAACGAACATTTTCATCACAATTAGTTCATTCATGCAGTTTTCTCAAAAATGACTCCTACAATTTTTACTTTCTCTTGCCTATATGAATATATAGGAAGGAAAGTATTGTTTTCATGTCCTGAATCCTGAATCCTGAATCCTGGTTGGGAGGGCTAAGAAGCCCTATGATGGCGACATCGTGTTAAGGAACACCTGGTCGCTCGGGGAACAATATAACAGAATAATTGCAACCTCAAGAAATTTAGGGGGAATTTTATAGTTTAAATAGGAAATAGGATTCTGGTTCGTGGGACATTGGAACTGGGACTTGAAAGGAGGTAATTTATTTTTAGAAGTTATTTGTGGAAAATTTAAATTAAGGGACAAGTGGATTTAAGAGCGGCTCTTTTATTTTTCAGTGGCCTTTTTTCAGTTTTGTGGGAGGCCTATTATCTTGGTGAGGGGAAGGCATGCACTTTACTGAACGTGGAATAAAGGTATAATTTAAGGTAGGGGTTAGTTTATGATTTCAGGGGAGACGGAAAGGGTAGAGTTTGGCATAATCACCGGCCTTTTTATCTTCTGAGTGTTTATTAATTTAAAATGGCGGCTCTTTTCACCGTAGTGGAGTGATTATGCATAGGAACATGGGGACAACTACAAACTGGGGGGAGTGAGTCATACAAGTAGGAGGGGCATGGGCAAATAAGAGGAATACAGGGCAGAATAAAAATGTGGCAACTCTAAATTTTGTTAAGTGGGTCATACTAAAATTTAGATAAAGTCGTGGAATGGTAATGGGATAGAGACTTCAGGTGGGTGTGGGCGTCGGTACAAGTCCTGAATGATCTGGGGTCCGTCAGTTTTCCCAGCGTCGTGTAGCCGTTTCGAGGTATTGTAAATAAAGTCCTCCATAGAAGGGAAGAGAAGGTGTTCGTGTATGATGCGATTGGATATAAGATAGTGGAACTGTGTGATGCACCGAGGACTTTGTTCTGGTATGCTGAAGTACGTCTTTTGTTGGACTTGGAGAGAAAGGGCCACCATACCGGTGACCCGTACAAAAGGAAAGGACGTAGGATAGAGGAGTACATCAGAAGTTTCAGTTTTGAGGAGTATGCAGGAGAGAGGAACAAAGGGATGAGTAAAGCGAACAAGGCCCTACCCTTGCTAAGCTTGCTGTCAATGTGCTGTCGAAGTGTCAATCGTTTATCTAGGTCAACCCCTAGATATTTCACGCTGTTCTGCCATGGGAGGAGTTCCCCTTCCAATCGTAAAGGCGGAGGAACATTGCGTTTTAGTGTAAAGTGGATTGCTTCGCATTTTGTGGGGTTAAGTGATAGTCTCCAGATACGACACCAGCTAGTGATGTCTAGAAGCTGAGTTTGAAGCGCGCGGCAATTGAGGCGGAGGCATCTGCCGTGACGGTACAGAATAGCATCATCGGCAAACAGTCCGAATTGGATTGAATCACGGACAGGAAAATCGAAGGTGTACATAAGATAGAGGATGGGCCCAAGGACCGAGCCCTGAGGTACACCCGCGGACGAAGGGGGTGAGTGGGGACATGGCCATGTGGAACTGAGGAATAGTGACAGAGACTTGGAATTGTCTTCCAGTAAGATAGGAATGGAGTAATCGGACAGTTGAGGGGGAAAGAATTGTGCCAGTTTGTAAAGGAGGCCCATATGCCAGACGCGGTCAAATGCAGCCCGAAAATCAAGCAGTACAGCCGTCGTGTCACAGTAAGAATTTCTGGCATCCACAAGTGCCGTGACGATGCGGAGGAGTTGGGTAGTTGTGGAGTGTCCTTGACGAAAACCAAATTGCTCGGGGGTTTTCATGTCGATTTTAAGAAATCGAGTTTTCACCTGATCTATACGTTTTCAGACCCCCGGAACCCAAAAAACATGTTTTTAGCGATTGGTCTGTGTGTGTGTGTGTGTGTGTATCTGCGTGTGTGTGTGTGTGCGCGCGCCGCGCGCGCGCGCGCGTGTGTGTGTGTGTGTGTGTGTGTGTGTGTGTGTGTGTGTGTGTGTTAACAAAATATTTCAAGAACGGAACATTGTACGAACTTCAAACTTGAAACTTAAGTTACATACCACTACCGGACCTGACACGAACATTTTCATCAAAATCGGTCAACCGGAAGTAGTAGTTTATTCGTATAATTTTTCAATTTTTTACGATTTTCTCAAAAACTGGTCCTACGATTTTTTTAAAAATCGCCTGGATTACTCAATTGTTTATTCTCTACAAGATAGGCTAGGCGTCATGTTTACTGAAATTCTGGGTAAGGCTGTTTTCGCGTAAAAACATAGTTTTTTAAGATTACGGCTTTAATATGCATTTTAGCGCAAAACGTTATATAATAAAAGTTGTAGAAAATTCAAAATTCTACAACTTTTATTTCAAACATTTTTTTGTATAACGCTTAGTTTAGCAGTAATTAGCGATTTTCTGATTTTTTTCTCACGAAAACGTGAGAAAAATCGATTTTTTTTAAGATTTCGGCCTTAGAATGCATTTAACGACAAAAGTGTCTATAATAAATTTTATAGGAAATATAAAGATCTACAACTTTTATTTATAGCATTTTTCTCTACAGAGCCTAGTTGAGCGTGAAAGATTGATTTTCCGTATTTTTAGGCCAAACTGAGGTTGATTTTCATTTTGCGCGTTTCTCTCATGATTGAAATAAGGTTATAATTTTGAGGTTAGTTTTTTATTTATTTCTAATGTTTTATTACTATTGTAAGGTTTATTGGTAAATATTTGCATTGGCAAGAGAAAGTCGTGTGAGTGTTTTACACCAGATTTTTTTTTTAAATTTACCTGCTTTACAACATTTTTTATGCTCTGTAAGATGGGATAGCGCCATGCCTCCTGAAATTCTTGGGGATACTGTTCTCTTGTAAAATTTTTTTTTTTTTTCAAGATTGTGGCCTTAATATGCTTTTTAAAGCAAAAGTGGTAGAACCTTTGAAAAACCTGTAAATTTTATTTCAAACATTCTTTTGTACAACGCTTTCTTTAGGGGCAATTATTTAAGATTGTTGCCTTAGTATGCATTTTAGGATCAAAATTTATATAAATTATAACTTTTATTTTAGCCATTCTGCTCCTACAGAGCCTAGTTTAATGTCAATTAGTGAGTTCCTGTATTTGTAAGTTGTACAGAGGTTGCTTTTCACTTTACATCGTTTACTCATGATTACACATAAAAGTCTGTCTATGCTAAGAGTACTCTGACGTATGCAACCAGCAATACAAGTGAGTCACAACACTCACAACTTTCTCTTGCCAATACAAATAATTGACAATAAACCTAACATTGGTAATAAAACATTAGAAATAAACAAAATAACTAACCTCAATAAACATAACCTAATTTTAATCATGAGTGAAAGACGCAAAATGAAAATTGACCTCAGTTTGGCTTAAAAATACGGAAAATCACTCTTTCACGCTAAACTAGGCTCTGTAGAGAAAAAATGCTCTAAATAAAAGTTGTAGATCATTTAATTTCCTATAAATTTTATTATATACATTTTTGTCGTAAAATGCGTACTAAAGCCGAAATCTTAAAAAAACCGATTTTTCAAACGTTTTCGTGAGAAAAAATCAAAAACTCGCTAATTACTGCTAAACTAAGCGTTAAACAAAAAAATGTTAGAAATAAAAGTTGTAGAATTTAAAATTCTCTACAATTGTTATATAAATTTTTGCGCTAAAATGCATATTAAAGCCGCAATCTTAAAAAAACAATTTTTTTACGTGGATAGAGCCTCACCAAGATTTTCAGCTAACATGGGGTCTACCCTATCTTGTAGAGCACAAAAAATTTAGTAAACCAGGCAATTTGAAATAAAATCGTAGGACCCGTTTTTGAGAAAATCACAAAAAAGTGAAAAATTACACAAATAAACTACTATTCCGGTTGACCGATTTTGATAAAAATGTTCGTGTCGAGCCCTGTAGTGGTAGAACTGAAGTTTCAAGTTCGTACGATGTTCCGTTCTAGTGATATTCTGTTCACACACACAGACCAATCACTAAAAACATGTATTTTGGGTCCAGGGGGTCTGAAAACGTGTAGATCCGGTGAAAACTCGATTTCGAAAAATCGACATGAAAACAATACTTTCTTCCTCCATATATTCATATAGGCAAGAGAAAGTAAAAAGATTATGCAGCCTTTAATTATAATGAGATTTTTGTGTTGCAGGATTTTAGAACATCATTTCTGAGTTTGCATCTCCTAGACATCTCTTGTGAAAATACTTTTATTATAGTTGATGTATTTAATTTGTGTAAATAAAAAATATTAAACAGCAAAAACTTTTGGTTTTTTCTTATTAGCTACCTATGTTTCATAAATTTCTTGTTACTTTTTACTGCAAACGAAAATGTAGCATTTTGAGTTAATCCAAAACTCTTTATCAGCTGTTAAGTAATACTGGCCAGACGTGCAACTTTGTTTGGTGACAGCGTTATTGCATAAACACATTATTGTGTTTTGTTAAAAAAATTTGGTAAGCCCAGCTTGTGTGTATGCAATATTAACACTGGAATATTTTATAAAAAATCTGGTGTAAAACACTCACACAACTTTCTCTTGCCAATGCAAATAATTAATAATAAACCTAACATTAGTAATAAAACATTAGAAATAAAGAAAACACTAACCTCAAAAACATAACCTTAATTTAATCATGAGTGAATGACGCAAATGGAAATCGTACTCAGTTTGGCTTAAAAAAACGGAAAATCACACTTTCACGCTAAACTAGGCTCTGTAAAGAAAGATTCTTTAAATAAAAGTTGTAGATCTATTAATTTCCTATAAATTTTAATGTATACACTTTTGTCGTAAAATGCGTACTAAAGCCGAAATCTTAAAAAAATCGATTTTTCACACGTTTTCGTGAGAAAAAATCAAAAAATTGCTAATTACCGCTAAACTAAGCGTTATACAAAAAAATGTTTGAAATAAAAGTTGTGGAATTTTACATTCTCTACAACTTTTGTTATATAAATTTTTGCGCTAA
Organism: Catonia carolina; assembly: GCA_035578175.1. Classification (NCBI taxonomy): domain Eukaryota; kingdom Metazoa; phylum Arthropoda; class Insecta; order Hemiptera; family Achilidae; genus Catonia; species Catonia carolina. Next base: position 14,827,710 of record JAQMRL010000012.1, on the reverse strand, counting down.
AATGCATATTAAAGCCGTAATCTTAAAAGAAAACAACGTTTTTACGTGAAAACAGCCTCACCAAGAATTTCAGCAAACATGGCGCCTACCCTATCTTGTAGAGAATAAAAACTTGAATAAACCAGGCTATTTTAAAAAAAAATCGTAGTACCAGTTTTTGAGAAAATCGCAAAAAAGTGAAAAATTACACGAATAAACTACTACTTCCGGTTGACCGATTTTGATGAAAATGTTCGTGTCGGGTCCGGTAGTGGTATGCAACTAAAGTTTCAAGTTTCAAGTTCGTACGATGTTCCGTTCTTGAGATATTCTGTTCACACACAGACACACACCACACACGCACGCGCACACACGCACGCACGCATGCGCGCGCGCGCACATACACACACACACACACACAGACCAATCGCTAAAAACATGTTTTTTGGGTTCAGGGGGTCTGAAAACGTATAGATTCGATGAAAACTCGATTTCGAAAAATCGACATGAAAACAATACTTCCCTTCCTATATATTCATATAGGCAAGAGAAACTAAAAATATCGCTTATTAAAAAGATTAACACATTTATAAATAAATTACAACTTCATTTAGAAAGTATTCCACGCTATCTATTGAGTTTTACTAGAAATAAAGTACGCTAAAGTGCATTCCTACGCTATCTAGCGGATGTCCGTAGAACTAGTTTGTAATTGACCCAACAATACCTTCTTGACGATTTTAATTAAGATTGTTTGAGTATTGCACTTGTTTGAGTATTGCATTGGAGCTGTCAAATTTGTCGATTTGAAAATCGGTCGGTAATTTCTTATGCAGATTGCCAGAAGTTGCTATCATAGCAACCGTTTACTTATTGTTTATAAATAATGTTACTGTTCGACTAACATCCAACAGAAATCCTTTTTTAATATGAAATCTATTTTAACGAGTAAGGATTTTTTTTGGTAAAGTAAACACAATTTCATTACAAAACATGTATTTATTGATAAAATTGTATACAATTATATTACGTAATGTTCTAGATACAGTCTTAATTTCGGCTTCATTAACGTTCTGTCCAGTGAACACCAGTCTGAAACAAAACCACAACATGTTTTTTAGTTAATCATGAATATTACCAACAGCAAAAAAGGGAAATAAAAAAATTTTCTATTTGGCAAATTTTCCACTATTCTACTACTGCTTTAAAAATCACAAATTTATTGTCTTGGTAAATAAAATAAATGGGAGTACTTTTGTTGCTAATTTGCTTAAATTATTAATTGTCAAGTTATTGAAAATAAGATGCAAGAAGTTCATTTTGGCTGCACAGTGACCGAACAAAATTATATTTCACTGTCAGCACCGGGTTGTTGGTCTAGAGGTAAAGTCGTCGCCGTGAATCAGCTGTTTTATTTAACAGGTGATTTTCAGAGACGAAGGTTGCTGGTTGAAATCGTAGTAAAGGTAGTTATTACTTTTATAAGGATTTGAATATTAGACAGTGGTTGAGGGTGTACTTTCATGGTTGGGGTTTAATTAACCATACCTCTCAGGAATGGTCGGCCTGGGTCTTTAGAGGACTACACAGTCTCATTTACACGTCATACACATCATCCTCATCTCATTGGTCAACGTTTGTGCAAATCAAACACAATACTGGTCCTGTGAACGCTAATAAAAGTACACTCGGGACCCCCAACAAAGGTCCACCCGGCTCCTGAAGCCAAAAAATATTTATAAAATTTACGTTTCTGGGAATCAAATTTGAACAAAATACAAAACTGGTCTATAAACACTAATAAAAGTACACTCGGGTCCCCAACAAAGGTACACCCGGCTCTTGAAGCCAAACAAATTATTTTATAATTTACAACCTTTATGCGAATCAAATTTTAACAATATATAAGAATGGTTTCTGAACGCTTATAAAAGTACACTCGGGTCCCCAACAAAGGTACACCCGGCTCTTGAAGCCAACGAAATTATTTTATAATTTACGTTTCTGCGAATCAAAATTTGATCAGAATATAATACTGGTCTATGAACGCTAATAAACGTACACTCGCGTCCCCAATCAAATTTTAACAAAATACAAGACTGGTCTGTGAACGCTAATATACGTACACTCGCATCCCCAAGAAATGTACACCCGGCTCTTGAAGCCAAAAAAATTATTTAATAATTTACAACCTTTCTGCGAATCAAATTTGAACAAAATACAATACTGGTCTATGAACGCTAATAAAAGTACACTCGCCTCCCCAACAACGATTTACCCGGCTCTTGAAGCCAAATAATTTTTTTTATAATTTACATCGTTTCTGCGAATCAAATTTCAACTAAATACAATACTCGTATTGTTGTTTAGGTCAACAGCCGAAAGGCTGGTTTGAACCTCTAGAGGTTTTACTAAGTAAAAACGAGGAGTAAGGTGGTTTACAATTGCCTTCCTCACTGAGTTGAAAGAGTATGCTAATCAGCATGCCAGGCCCTCCGAACAGCACTCACTTTCCACCCTGCAAATGACACCTTCACTTCATTCACCACAGGGTCTGGCTGCATAGTGAAATTCATTACTATCAGAGGAGATAACTCTGACTAGTGTCTTTTACACCTCTACCTCTTCTGTTCTTAAATAGTTCAGTCATATAAGTAGCTGACTATGTGATAAGAAACAGAACTATTTTTTTTAGCCCTGGACCAAGCAGATAGAGTTCAATTAAAATAACACTCCACCTGCCCGTTTTGGGCGAAATACTGTTATATGAAAGCTAATAAAAGTACACTCGGGTCCCCCCCACCCAAAGGTACCGCCGCTACTTAAGCCAAAAGATTTTTCCGTTACAACGATTCTACGAAAGAAATTTGAACAAAATAAAAAACTGGCCTATGAACGCTAAAAAAAGTGCGCTCGCGTCACCAACAAAGGTACAACCGGTTCTTGAAGCTAAAAAAATCATTTTATAATTTACAACGTTTCTGCGAATCAAATTTTAACAAAATAAAATACTGGTCTATAACCGCTAATAAAAGTCCGCTCGTGTCCCCAAAAAAGGTACAACCGGCTCTTGAAGCCAAAAAAATCATTTTATAATTTACAACGTTTCTGCGAATCAAATTTTAACAAAATAAAATACTGGTCTATGACCGCTAATAAAAGTACAATCGCCTCCCCAACAACGGTTTATTCGGCTCTTGAAGCCAAATAATTTTTTCTATAATTTACAACGTTTCTGCGAATCAAATTTCAACCAAATACAATACTGGTATATGCAAGCTAATAAAAGTACACTCGGGTCCCCAACAAAGGTACTGCCGCTACTAAAGCCAAAAGATTTTTCCGATAATTTACAACGATTCTACGAATGAAATCTGAACAAAATACAAAACTGGCCTATGAACGCTAAAAAAAGTACACTCGCGTCCTCAACAAATGTACAACCGGCTCTTGAAGCCAAAAAAATCATTTTATAATTTACAACGTTTGTGCGAATCAAATTTTAACAAAATACAATACTGGTCTGTGAACGCTAATAAAATTACACTCGCGTTCCCAACAAAGATACAACCGGCTCTTGAAGCCAAAAAAATTATTTTATAATTTACAACGTTACCGCGAATCAAATTTTAACAAATTAAAATACTGGTTTATGACCGCTAATAAAAGTCCGCTCGCGTCCCCAACAAAGATACAACCGGCTTTTGAAGCTAAAAAAAGTATTTTATTATTAGCAAGGTTTCTGCGAATCAAATTTTAACAAAATAAAATATTGGTCCCATGACCGCTAATAAAAGTACGCTCGCGTCCCCAACAAAGGTACAACCGGCTCTTGAAGCCAAAAAAATCATTTTATAATTTACAACGTTTCTGCGAATCAAATTTTAACAAAATAAAATACTAGCCTATTACCGCTAATAAAAGTACACTCGCGTCCCCAACAAATGTACAACCGGCTCTTGAAGCCAAAAAAATCATTTTATAATTTACAACGTTTCTGCAAATCAAATTTTAACAAAATAAAATACTGGTCTATAACCGCTAATATAAGTGCGCTCAGCGTCCCCAACAAAGGTACAACCGACTCTTGAAGCCAAAAAAAATCATTTTATAATTTACAACGTGTCTGCGAATCAAATTTTAACAAAATAAAATACTGGTCTATGACCGCAAATAAAAGTACACTCGCGTCCCCAACAAAGGTACAACCGGCTCTTGAAGCCAAAAAAATCATTTTATAATTTACAACGTTTCTGCGAATCAAATTTTAACAAAATACAATACTGGTCTGTGAACGCTAATAAAATTACACTCGCGTTCCCAACAAAGATACAACGGGCTCTTGAAGCCAAAAAAATTATTTTATAATTTACATCGTTACCCGCGAATCAAATTTTAACAAATTAAAATACTGGTCTATGACCGCTAATAAAAGTCCGCTCGCGTCCCCAACCAAGATACAACCGGCTTTTGAAGCTAAAAAATCTGGTGTGAATCACTCACACAACTTTCTCTTGCCAATATAAATTATTAACAATAAACCTAACATTAGTAATAAAACATTAGAAATAAACAAACAACTAATCTCAAAAATATAACCATATTTCAATCATGAGTGAAACACGCAAAATGAAATTCGAACTCAGTTTGGTTTAAAAATACGGAAAATCACTCTTTCTCTCTAAACTAGGCTCTTTAGAGAAAAATGCTCTAAACAAAAGTTGTAGATCTTTTAATTTTCTATAACTTTTATTATATATACTTTTGTCGTAAAATGCATACTAAGACCGAAATGTTAAAAAAATCGATTTTTCTCACGTTTTCGTGAGAAAAAAACAGAAAATCGCAAATTACCGCTAAACTAAGCGTTATACAAAAAAATGTTTGAAACAGAAGTTGTAGGTTTTTAAATTCTCTACAACTTTTATTATATAAGTTTTTGCGCTAAAATTTATATTAAAGCCGTAATCTTAAAAAAACAACGTTTTTACGTGAAAACAGCCTCACCGAGAATTTCAGCAAACATGGCGCCTACTCTATCTTGTAGAGAATCAAAAATTGAGTAAAATAGGCGATTTTAAAAAAAATCGTAGGACCAGTTTTTGAGAAAATCGCAAAAAACTGAAAAATTATACGAATAAACTAAGTTACTACTACTTCCGGTTGACCGATTTTGATGAAAATGTTCGTGTCGCGTCCGGTAGTGGTATGTAACTTAAGTTTCAAGTTTCAAGTTCGTACGATGTTCCGTTCTTGAGATATTCTGTTCACACACAGACACACACACAGACACACACACACACAGACACACACACACACACACACACACACAGACACACACACAGACCAATCGCTAAAAACATGTTTTTTGGGTTCAGGGGGTCTGAAAACGTATAGATCCGGAGAAAACTCGATTTCGAAAAATCGACATGAAAACAATACTTTCCTTCCTATATATTCATATAGGCAAGAGAAAGTAAAAAAGTATTTTATTACTTGCAAGGTTTCTGCGAATCAAATTTTAACAAAATAAAAATACTGGCCTATTACCGCTAATAAAAGTACACTCGCGTCCCCAACAAATGTACAACCGGCTCTTGAAGCCAAAAAAAATCATTTTATAATTTACAACGTTTCTGCAAATCAAATTTTAACAAAATAAAATACTGGTCTATGACCGCTAATATAAGTGCGCACGCGTCCCCAACAAAGGTACAACCGACTCTTGAAGCCAAAAAAATTATTTTATAATTTACAACGTTTCTGCGAATCAAATTTTAACAAAATAAAATACTGGCCTATTACCGCTAATAAAAGTACACTCGCGTCCCCAACAAATGTACAACCGGCTCTTGAAGCCAAAAAAATCATTTTATAATTTACAACGTTTCTGCAAATCAAATTTTAACAAAATAAAATACTGGTCTATGACCGCTAATAAAAGTGCGCTCGCGTCCCCAACAAAGGTACAACCGGCTCTTGAAGCCAAAAAAATCATTTTATAATTTACAACGTTTCTGCGGATCAAATTTTAACAAAATACAATACTGGTCTGTGAACGCTAATAAAACCGTTACGCACTCTGATATGTGACTCTTGAAGCCAAAAAAATCATTTTATAATTTACAACGATTCTGCGAATCAAATTAGAACAAAATACAAAACTGGTCTGTGAACACTAATAAAAGTACACTTGCGTCCAAACAAAGATACAACCGGCTCTTGAAGCTAAAAAAATTATTATATAATTTACAACGTTTCTGCGAATCAAATTTGAACGAAATAAAAAACTGGTCTGTGAACACTAATAAAAGTACACTTGCGTCCCCAAAAAAGGTACAACCAGGTCTTGAAGCCAAAAAAATTATTTTTTATTTTACAACGTTTCTGCGAATCAAATTTTAACAAAATAAAATACTGGTCAATGACCGCTAATAAAAATACACTCGTGTTCCCAACAAAGATACAACCGGCTCTTGAAGCCAAAAAAATCATTTTATAATTTACAACGTTTCTGCGAATCAAATTTTAACAAAATAATATACTGGCCTATGTACGCTAATAAAAGTACACTCGTGTCCCCAACAAAGATACAATTGGCTCTCGAAGCAAAAAAAATCATTTTATAATTTACAACGTTACTGCGAATCAAATTTTAACAAATTAAAATACTGGTCTATGACCGCTAATAAAAGTACGCTCGCGTCCCCAAGTAATGTACAACCGGCTCTCGAAGCCAAAAAAATTATTTTATAATTTACAACGCTTCGGCGATCAAATTTTAAAAAATACAATACCGGCCTATGAACGCTAATAAAAGTGCGCTCGCTTCCCCAACAAAGGTACAACCGGCTCTTGAAGCCAAAAAAATTTTTTTATAATTTACGTTTCTGCGAATCAAATTTGAACAAAATACAATACTGGTCTGTGAACGCTAATAAAATTACACTCGCGTTCCCAACAAAGGTACAACCGGCTCTTGAAGCCAAAAAATTATTTTATAATTTACGACGTTTCTGCGAATTAAATTTAAAAAAATACAATACTGGTCTATGAACGCTAATGAAAGTACACTCGCGTCCGCATCAAAGATACAACCGGCTCTTGCAGCCAAAAAAATCATATTATAATTTACAACGTTTCTGCGAATCAATTTTAACAAAATACAATACTGGTCTGTGAAAGCTAATAAAATTACACTCGCGTTCCCAACAAAGATACAACCGGCTCTTGAAGCCAAAAAAATTATTTTATAATTTACAACGTTACCGCGAATCAAATTTTAACAAATTAAAATACTGGTCTATGACCGCTAATAAAAGTCCGCTCGCGTCCCCAACAAAGATACAACCGGCTTTTGAAGCTAAAAAAAAGTATTTTATTATTTGCAAGGTTTCTGCGAATCAAATTTTAACGAAATAAAATACTGGTCCATGACCGCTAATAAAAGTACGCTCGCGTCCCCAACAAAGGTACAACCGGCTCTTGAAGCCAAAAAAATCATTTTATAATTTACAACGTTTCTGCGAATTAATTTTAACAAAATAAAATACTGGCCTATTACCGCTAATAAAAGTACATTTGCGTCCCCAACAAATGTACAACCGACTCTTGAAGCCAAAAAAATCATTTTATAATTTACAACGTTTCTGCGAATCAAATTTTAACAAAATAAAATACTGGCCTATTACCGCTAATAAAAGTACACTCGCGTCCCCAACAAATGTACAACCGGCTCTTGAAGCCAAAAAAATCATTTTATAATTTACAACGTTTCTGAAAATGAAATTTTAACAAAATAAAATACTGGTCTATGACCGCTAATAAAAGTGCGCTCGCGTCCTCAACAAAGGTAACACCGACTCTTGAAGCCAAAAAAATCATTTTATAATTTACAACGTTTCTGCGAATCAAATTTTAACAAAATCAAATACTGGCCTATTACCGCTAATAAAAGTACACTCGCGTCCCCAACAAATGTACAACCGGCTCTTGAAGCCAAAAAAATCATTTTATAATTTACAACGTTTCTGCAAATCAAATTTTAACAAAATAAAATACTGGTCTATGACCGCTAATAAAAGTGCACTCGCGTCCTCAACAAAGGTACAACCGACTCTTGAAGCCAAAAAAATCATTTTATAATTTACAACGATTCTGCGAATCAAATTTGAACAAAATAAAAAACTGGTCTGTGAACACTAATAAAAGTACACTTGCGTCTAAACAAAGATACAACCGGCTCTTGAAGCCAAAAAAATTATTATATAATTTACAACGTTTCTGCGAATCAAATTTGAACGAAATAAAAAACTTGTCTGTGAACACTAATAAAAGTACACTTGCGTCCCCAACAAAGGTACAACCATGTCTTGAAGCCAAAAAAATTATTTTATATTTTACAACGTTTCTGCGAATCAAATTTTAACAAAATAAAATACTGGTCAATGACCGCTAATAAAAATACACGCGTGTTCCCAACAAAGATACAACCGGCTCTTGAAGACAAAAAAATCATTTTATAATTTACAACGTTTCTGCGAATCAAATTTTAACAAAATAATATACTGGCCTATGTACGCTAATAAAAGTACACTCGTTTCCCCAACAAAGGTACAATTGGCTCTCGAAGCAAAAAAATTATTTTATAATTTACAACGTTACTGCGAATCAAATTTTAACAAATTAAAATACTGGTCTATGACCGCTAATAAAAGTACGCTCGCTTCCCCAACAAAGGTACAACCGGCTCTTGAAGCCAAAAAAATTATTTTATAATTTACAACGTTTCTGCGATCAAATTTAAAAAAATACAATACTGGCCTATGAACGCTAATAAAAGTGCGCTCGCTTCCCCAACAAAGGTACAACCGGCTCTTGAAGCAAAAAAAATTATTTAATAATTTACGTTTCTGCGAATCAAATTTGAACAAAATACAATACTGGTCTGTTCACGCTAATAAAAGTGCGCTCGCTTCCCCAACAAAGGTACAACCGGCTCTTGAAGCCAAAAAAATTATTTAATAATTTACGTTTCTGCGAATCAAATTTGAACAAAATACAATACTGGTCTGTGAACGCTTATAAAATTACACTCGCGTTCCCAACAAAGGTACAACCGGCTCTTGAAGCCAAAAAAATTATTTTATAATTTACAACGTTTCTGCGAATCAAATTAAAAAAAATACAATACTGGTCTATGAACGCTAATGAAAGTACACTCGCGTCCCCAACAAAGGTACAACCGGCTCTTGAAGCCAAAAAAATTATTTTATAATTTACAACGTTTCAGTGAATCGAATTTTAATAAAATACAATACTTGTCAATGAACAAGTATTGTATTATACAATACTTGTCTATGAACAAGTATTGTATTATCTTTTGGCTCTTGAAGCCAAATCATTTTATAATTTGAAACGTTACTGCCAATCAAATGTGAACAAAATAAAATACTGGTCTATGACCGCTAATAAAAGTACACTCGCGTCCCAAACAAAGGTACAACCGGCTCTCGAAGCCAAAAAATCATTTTATAATTTACAACGTTACCGCGAATCAAATTTTAACAAATTAAATTACTGGTGTATGACCGCTAATAAAAGTACGCTCGCGTCCCCAACAAAGATACAACCGGCTCTTGAAGCCAAAAAAAGTATTTTATTTTTTGCAAGGTTTCTGCGAATCAAATTTGAACAAAATAAAAAAACTGGTCTGCGTACACTAATAAAAATAACTTGCTTTCCCAATAAAGGTACAACTGGCTCTTGAAGCCAAAAAATGGTTTTTTATAATATACAACGTTTTTGCGAACGAAAACGTGTGGTCTTTGAATAAAAAGTTTTGATTTATCTAGATATATACCGGGTGATCGTAAAGTCGCGCAACCAAATGTTTGAAGCCGTGTAGGAATTGAAGGTAAATTGTTAAAGTATGATTAGAATATGGGAATTTTCGTTTAGTAGTACAGTATGTGGCATCACTGGTAGATCACGCCACCGGGCGACATTTAGCCAGAAACCTGTTGGTTTGTTCAGTTTGAGTCGCAATGTCTTTTACGCAAGAACAACGCGTCTCTATCGTTTTGAGTTACTGTGAATCGAAATCCTACGCGAAGTGTCAAGAACATTTCTCCAATGCCTTTTCAGATGCTAAAGTGCCAAACAAATCGACCATATTTCGTTTGTTTCATCGTTTTCGGGATACAGGTCGCGGAATGACAGTAATCGTACCGGCCGACCAAGTGTTTTATCCGACAACAGTCTGCAGACGATAAGTGAAACGTTTATTCGTTCTCCAAAAAAGTCTCTTCGAAAACTTTCTACTCAGACTGGACTGTCTTATGGAAGTGTTTATAAAGCCACTAAGTTATTAAAATTACATCCGTACCGGATTAACGTAACTCATCAGCTCGAAGAGCCAGATAAGGAGAGAAGCAATTGCGGTATTGTCATTGGTTTAAAAATTTCATTCGAAATGACATATCTGTTCTGGACAAAGGTTTTTTCAGCGATGAAGCTTGGTTTTATCTAAGTGGATATGTTAATAGTCAAAATTGTAGAGTATGGTCTGCAGAGAACCCATATGAATTCCATGAACAGCCAATACATTCTCAAAAAATTGGGGTGTGGTGTGGTGTATCTCGTCGGAGAATTGTCGGGCCTATCTTTTTTCGGATACAATCACAGCAGAACGTTATCAAGAAATAATCATGCAGTTCGTAGCACTGCTACATGTTGACGAACGTTATTGCTGGCTACAACAAGACGGAGCAACTTCACATACGGCAAACAGTACTATCCAATTTCTCCACGATTTCTTTGATGACCGAATAATTTCTCGTGGTTTGTGGCCTCCTCGGTCACCAGATCTGCTCCTCCTGATTTTTATTTATGGGGTTATTTGAAATATAATGTGTACAAAAACAACCCGCATATAGTAGATGAACTTAGAAGAAACATTGAAGACTGTATATCAAATATTGCTACTGCTACACTCAAAAAGGTTGTGTGCAATGTAAGAAAACGCGTTGATGCATGCATTGCAAACCACGGTGGACATTTACAGCACTTGTTGTGAACTTGTAAATAAGTTTTAATTATAACTTGTATCGTAAACTTTGAAAGAAAAATAAAAATACATTACAGCTTTCTAAGACTGTTATCATTTTGGATTGCGACTTTACGATCACCCTGTATTTACAATAGTTGACTTGTTTACAATAAATTTTTCTAGCACTCATTAATGAAGGGTTTTTTTGTACCTAACTATTTGTTCGGTGTTCTTCGGGAACGTTCTTTTGATTCACTATAAAAGAGACCCCCAGAGCGGTCAGCAGTCAGTATTTCGTTTGATCTTTGACGGGTGGTTACGGTGCGTATACAGGTTACGTATCCGAGCATTGTAGTGATTCACGATTGTTATACTGCCTTTGTTTGTGTGTGTATTGTTTAAAGTCTTTGTGTAAGTGTATTAAGTTCAGTTTTTGGGAATTCAGTGTCATTTTGTATGTGTAATCCTATAAAATTGATTGTAAGTAGGCTAAGTAAATTATTAAATTATTTATTGTTTATTATTTATTTTAAGTAAATTGTTAAGTTATTTATTGTATTACTTTATTATAATTAGTTAATTATTTATTTTGTAATCTTTTAGTCGTAATAAATATTTGTAATTGTAAACTCTAGTGTATTAATTATTTAATAACCTAGATCCCGAAACGGACCTTAGCGATAAGTGTCACAATATTTATATAAAATGCTAACTTTCTATTAAAAAAAGGAAACAAATTTATAACAAAGAGGATCAAAAGTTATCCTACTTACATTTAAGTTAGGTCCCTGAAAAACAATAATGGTGCTAATTTGAAAAATTAATAAAAAATTTAAAACCTAATCAAAATGTCACTTATTGTACATCAGCTTACTCTGAAAATCCAGTAGAATTAAATAAACAAACAAAAAATGGTGTGAAACACTCACACAACTTTCTCTTGCCAGTGCAAATAATTAACAATAAAACTAATATTAATAATGAAACATATAAATAAACAGAAACTAACCTCAATAAACATAACCTAATTTAATCATATAATGAGAGACGTGATAAAATGTATGCTAAGACCGAAATCTTAAAAAAATCGACTTTTCACACGTTTTCGTGAGAAAAAACAGAAAATCGCTAATTACCGCTAAACGAGGCGTTATACAAAAAAATGTTGCAACTAAAAGTTGTAGAATTTTAAATTCTCTACATTTTTTGTTATATAAATTTTTGCACTGTATTATACATATTAAAGCCGTAATCTTAAAAAAACACTTTTTTACGTAAAAACAACCTCACCAAGAATTTCAGCAAACATGGCGCCTATCCTATCTTGTAGAGAATATAAAATTGAGTAAACCAGGCGATTTTTAAAAAAAATCGTAGGACCACTTTTTGAGAAAATCGCAAAAAAGTGAAAAATTACACGAATAAACTACTACTTCCGGTTCACCAATTTTGATGAAAATGTTCGTGCCGGGTCCGGTAGTTGTATGCAACTTAAGTTTCAAGTTTCAAGTTCGTACGATGTTCTGTTCTTGAGATATGTTGTACACACACACACACACACACACACACACCACACAGACCAATCGCTAAAAACATGTTTTTTGGGTTCAGGGGGTCTGAAAACGTGTAGATCCGGTGAAAACTCGATTTCTTAAAATCGACATGAAAACAATACTTCTATATATTCATATAGGCAAGAGAAAGTAAAAATGGTCAACTGTGAATGGTACACAACCATTTGTTTAGTGCAAATCTTCAGTGAAATAAGGAAAACAAACAAGCGCCTTCGGGACAATGCGAGTTCTCACACATCTTGTCAATTTGAACACTCTGGAAATGAAATTAATTTGGTCATCCACCGTACAGTCCTGATTGGCACCCAATGACTTCTATTTGTTGCCGAACGTCAAGAATAAAATGCTTGGACACCGATTTTCGTCGGCAGAAGCTGTTGAGTTATCCGTTCAAAAAACACGTTTTGGAGACGTCTCAAGCGAATTGAATGACGTATGCTTTGACTATTATTGGTTCAACGCGCGCAAAAGTGTATAAATTCAATGTGGACAATATTTTAAAAAACAAAAAACTGGTCTGAACACTCACACAACTTTCTCTTGCCAATGCAAATAATGACCAATATAACCTAACATTAGTAATAAAACATTAGAAATAAACAAAAATATAACCTTATTTTAATCATGAGTGAAACAATCAAAATGAAAATCAACCTCAGTTTGGCTTAAAAATACGGAAAATCACGCTTTCACGCTAAACTAAGCTCTGTAGAGAAAAATGCTATATATAAAAGTTGTAAATCTTTTTATTTCCTATAAAATGTATTATATACACTTTTGTCTTAAAATGCATACTAAGGCCGAAATCTTTAAAAAAATCGATTTTCCACACGTTTTCGTGAGAAAAAAACAGAAAATCCCTAATTACCGATAAACTAAGCATTATACAAAAAAATGTTACAAATAAAAGTTGTAGGATTATAAATTGTCTACATTTTCTGTAATATAATTTTTGCACTGAAATGTTCATTAAGGCTGCAATCTTAAAAAACAATTTTTTTTATATGAAAACAGCCTCACCAAGAAATTCAGTAAACATGGCGTCTACCCTATCTTGTAGAGCATAACAAATTGAGTAAACCAGGCGTTGTTACTTTCACTTGTCTATATGAATAAATAGGAAGGAAAGTATTGTTTTCATGTCGATTTTTCGAAATCGAGTTTTCACCAGATCGGTCTGTGTGTGTGTGTGTGTGTGTGCGTGCGTGCGTGCGCGCGCGCGCGCGCGCGTGTGTGTGTGTGTGTGTGTGTGTGTGAACATAATATCTCAAGAACGGAACATCCTACGAACTTGAAACTTGAAACTTAAGTTACATACCACTACCGGACCCGACACGAACATTTTCATCAAAATCGGTCAACCAGAAGTAGTACTTTATTCGTGTAATTTTTCACTTTTTTGCGATTTTCTCAATAACTAGTCCTACAATTTTTTTTAAAATTGCCTGGTTTACTCAATTTTTTATTCTCTACAAGATAGGGTAGGCGCCATGTTTGCTGAAATTCTGGATGAGGCTGGTTTACGTAAAAACATAGTTTTTTTAAGATTACGGCTTTAATATGCAATTTAGAGCAAAACTTTATATAATAAAAGTTGTAGAGAATTTAAAATTCTACAACTTTAAATGCAAACATTTCTTTGTATAACGCTTAGTTTAGCAGTAATTAGCGATTTTCTGATTTTTTCTCACGAAAACGTGTGAAAAGTCGATTTTTTTAAGATTTCGGTCTTAGAATGCATTTTACGACAAAAGTGTATATAATAAATTTTATAGGAAATACAAAGATCTACAACTTTTATTTCTAGCATTTTTCACTACAGAGTCTAGTTTAGCGTGAAAGAGTAATTTTCCGTATTTTTAAGCCAAACTGAGTTCGATTTTCATTTTGTGTCTTTCACTCATGATAAAAATAAGGTTATGTTTTTGAGGTTAGTTTTTTGTTTATTTCTAATGTTTTATTACTAATGTTAGGTTTATTGTTAATTATTTGGACTGGCAAGAATAAGTTGTGTGAGTGTTTCACCCAGATTTTTTTTTGTTACGTCCGACTGTTCTGCAATTACTGCTAATGCAGATGGTAAGAAAGGATGAAATGATTTTTGTAACGTATGGTAACGTATGAAAATATGCCGTACCTGAATGGGATTCGAACCCAAGATCGCAGGAAGAAGAATTTGGAGTGGTGTCCATTCATATAATAGAAGAGTACTGACCGGAAATCGTACCAGGGATATAAAAAATCTGGTGTGAAACACTCAAACGACTTTCTCTTGCCAATGAAAATAATTAACAATAAACTTTACAATAGTAATAAAACATTAGAAATAAACAAAAAACTAACCTCTAAAAATATAACCTTATTTTAATCATGACTGAAAGACGCAAAATGAAAATCGAACTCAGTTCGGCTTAAAAATACGGAAAATCATTATTTCACACTAAACTAGGCTCTGTAGAGAAAAATGCTATAAATAAAAGTTGTAGATCTTTTATTTCCTATAAAATTAATTCATACACTTTTGTCGTAAAATGCACACTAAGGCCGAAGTCTTAAAGAAAGAAATTTTTCACACGTTTTCGTGAGAAAAAAACAGAAAATTGCTAATTACTGCTAAACTAAGCGTTATACAAAAAAATGTTTGATATAAGTGTTGTAGGTTTGTAAATTCTCTACAACTTTTATTTAGTAAGTTTTTGCGCTAAAATTTATAATGAAGCCGTAATCTTAATGTAACGTCATCTCGTTACATGGGACTTGGTTTTGTATTTTGAATTGTCGCGGCGTTGTGACGTCATTCCTTGTGTTGTGCGCTCTATTGGAGAGTTAGTCGTTTGCTGCCTGTTTCGTACTGGTTCATTCTGTTATGAGATGTGATTCGAAATGTATTGTACTTATAGGTTATGTACATTATTAGTAAAAATTTCTTGATTTTATTAAATCAAAATTATTAATTATGTGTTTCTTCGTTTTACCCTACCCCGTAGGTAAGTTCTTGTTTTTTTTTTCTTTAGATTTAAGCAGATAGCCTGGAAAACCACACACAAATTCTTATGTAAATTCGATGTTGCTTTTCTAAGATCTAACTTTGGAAAATTAAGTTGTACTTTTTTATTTCTTTTTGAAACGACTTATTTTCAACTAGTACTTATTGTTTTTACTTTTGTTTTCTGAAAGTAATTATTTACGCCTGTCTGTGGGACTTTAATTACGTTAATTTTAATTAATTGTGGCGTTTTCCTTCTGGAATTTTCTAGACTATTCTGTACATGTTTGGTACACGAAAAAAAAATTTTTTTTTTAAGCTCACTTCTGTATGCTTATTCTCTTACTTTAAAATTTATTTCTGCTTGTGTTTTTCTAAATTTAATTTTGTTTAATTTTCTGTTTGTCAAGTTTTCTTAAAGGGGGGGGCTTTAAAATTTGTTTTCCTGTGAGTGCTAGATTTTAATTTTGTTTGATTTTGTTAATTTCAGGGTTCAATTCCATCCCATGGTTTTAGTTTTGGTTTTTTCTACTTGATGTCTAACCTGGGCTTATGTCAGTTAACAACTGATTATAATGTTATCTACCTTGGTCTTCAACTTTATTTTCAAAATAACATTTAAGCTAATGTAATGAGCATGCCTTGAAATGATGGCTTACTAGTATTTATTATGCAAGTTTTTGGATATCGGTAATGTACATTTCATTTAATTTATTTATCATTTGGGATTTTCTTCAACCTACTTTTGGTTATGACCAAAGGATTTCATTCTCAGCATCATAAGGTCAACTACTTTCTACTAATTCTGAAGACTTGTTTTTGGGTGAACTAATTTTTGACATTTAAAGGAGTAAAGTGTTAAACATTTTGTTAATTATTTTTTTACGAAAAGCAAATGATAATATAATATGATAATAAGTCATTTTGATACATGTATGCCAATTCATGAGTTGTATTATTTTTTTTTTGGGGGTTGTCGACAACCAAATTTTTTTGGCTAGTTTTAGCAGGGTGCACCCATCTTTTGCAATCTGATGTATATGTAATTCTGTTAACATGGAGTCTCTCCATATTTTTTATTTTTTAAGCCATTCAAAAATTTAAAAACTTTATTTTGAAGATATTAATAATTTTTCTCATTAAGAAATCTTGGAACTGTATCAATTTAAATTAATAACTCTCTCTCTTAAGTTTTTTTTGAATTTGTGTCAATTAAATTAATTATTTTCTTATTAAATTAATTATTAATTTATTAAATTATTATAAATTTATTATTAAATTAATTATTTTGGGGCAAAATTATAAGCTATCTATTACTTTTGCATGCAATTTATTGTATCTTTTGGGTCTTTCTTGTTAACTTAATTTTTTTATTATTATTAAATTATTTTCTTCTGGTGCAATTATTACTTGGTTAAATTTTGTTTTTCCTTTCACAAACCACATTTCTAGGCTTCCTGTTTTTTTATTTTTTTTAACTTTTTATTTTTATGTTCACCTCATTTAAAGCCGTTTTCACGAGGTGTAACATTAAAAAAATTATTTCTTTACGTGAAAACAGCCTCACCGAGAATTTCAGCAAACATGACGCCTACCCTATCTTGTAGAGCATAATAAATGAGTAAACCAGGCGATTAAAAAAAAAATCGTAGGACCGGTTTTTGAGAAAATCGCAAAAAAGTGAAAAATTATACGAATAATCTGCTACTTCCGGTTGACCGATTTTGATGAAAATGTTCGTGTCGGGTCCGGTAGTTGTATGCAACTTAAGTTTCAAGTTTCAAGTTCGTAAGATGTTCTGTTCTTGAGATATGTTGTACACACACACACACACACACACACACACACCACACAGACCAATCGCTAAAAACATGTTTTTTGGGTTCAGGGGGTCTGAAAACGTGTAGATCCGGTGAAAACTCGATTTCTTAAAATCGACATGAAAACAATACTTCTATATATTCATATAGGCAAGAGAAAGTAAAAATGGTCAACTGTGAATGGTACACAACCATTTGTTTAGTGCAAATCTTCAGTGAAATAAGGAAAACAAACAAGCGCCTTCGGGACAATGCGAGTTCTCACACATCTTGTCAATTTGAACACTCTGGAAATGAAATTAATTTGGTCATCCACCGTACAGTCCTGATTTGGCACCCAATGACTTCTATTTGTTGCCGAACGTCAAGAATAAAATGCTTGGACACCGATTTTCGTCGGCAGAAGCTGTTGAGTTAATCCGTTCAAAAAACACGTTTTGGAGACGTCTCAAGCGAATTGAATGACGTATGCTTTGACTATTATTGGTTCAACGCGCGCAAAAGTGTATAAATTCAATGTGGACAATATTTTAAAAAACAAAAAACTGGTCTGAACACTCACACAACTTTCTCTTGCCAATGCAAATAATGACCAATATAACCTAACATTAGTAATAAAACATTAGAAATAAACAAAAATATAACCTTATTTTAATCATGAGTGAAACAATCAAAATGAAAATCAACCTCAGTTTGGCTTAAAAATACGGAAAATCACGCTTTCACGCTAAACTAAGCTCTGTAGAGAAAAATGCTATATATAAAAGTTGTAAATCTTTTTATTTCCTATAAAATGTATTATATACACTTTTGTCTTAAAATGCATACTAAGGCCGAAATCTTTAAAAAAATCGATTTTCCACACGTTTTCGTGAGAAAAAAACAGAAAATCCCTAATTACCGATAAACTAAGCATTATACAAAAAAATGTTACAAATAAAAGTTGTAGGATTATAAATTGTCTACATTTTCTGTAATAAAATTTTTGCACTGAAATGTTCATTAAGGCTGCAATCTTAAAAAACAATTTTTTTTATATGAAAACAGCCTCACCAAGAAATTCAGTAAACATGGCGTCTACCCTATCTTGTAGAGCATAACAAATTGAGTAAACCAGGCGTTGTTACTTTCACTTGTCTATATGAATAAATAGGAAGGAAAGTATTGTTTTCATGTCGATTTTTCGAAATCGAGTTTTCACCAGATCGGTCTGTGTGTGTGTGTGTGTGTGTGTGCGTGCGTGCGTGCGTGCGCGCGCGCGCGCGCGCGTGTGTG
This sequence comes from Catonia carolina, assembly GCA_035578175.1. Taxonomy (NCBI): domain Eukaryota; kingdom Metazoa; phylum Arthropoda; class Insecta; order Hemiptera; family Achilidae; genus Catonia; species Catonia carolina. The sequence continues at coordinate 14,809,026 of JAQMRL010000012.1, read as the reverse complement.
TGTGTGTGTGTGTGTGTGTGTGAACATAATATCTCAAGAACGGAACATCCTACGAACTTGAAACTTGAAACTTAAGTTACATACCACTACCGGACCCGACACGAACATTTTCATCAAAATCGGTCAACCAGAAGTAGTACTTTATTCGTGTAATTTTTCACTTTTTTGCGATTTTCTCAATAACTAGTCCTACAATTTTTTTTAAAATTGCCTGGTTTACTCAATTTTTTATTCTCTACAAGATAGGGTAGGCGCCATGTTTGCTGAAATTCTGGATGAGGCTGGTTTACGTAAAAACATAGTTTTTTTTAAGATTACGGCTTTAATATGCAATTTAGAGCAAAACTTTATATAATAAAAGTTGTAGAGAATTTAAAATTCTACAACTTTAAATGCAAACATTTCTTTGTATAACGCTTAGTTTAGCAGTAATTAGCGATTTTCTGATTTTTTCTCACGAAAACGTGTGAAAAGTCGATTTTTTTAAGATTTCGGTCTTAGAATGCATTTTACGACAAAAGTGTATATAATAAATTTTATAGGAAATACAAAGATCTACAACTTTTATTTCTAGCATTTTTCACTACAGAGTCTAGTTTAGCGTGAAAGAGTAATTTTCCGTATTTTTAAGCCAAACTGAGTTCGATTTTCATTTTGTGTCTTTCACTCATGATAAAAATAAGGTTATGTTTTTGAGGTTAGTTTTTTGTTTATTTCTAATGTTTTATTACTAATGTTAGGTTTATTGTTAATTATTTGGACTGGCAAGAATAAGTTGTGTGAGTGTTTCACCCAGATTTTTTTTTGTTACGTCCGACTGTTCTGCAATTACTGCTAATGCAGATGGTAAGAAAGGATGAAATGATTTTTGTAACGTATGAAAATATGCCGTACCTGAATGGGATTCGAACCCAAGATCGCAGGAAGAAGAATTTGGAGTGGTGTCCATTCATATAATAGAAGAGTACTGACCGGAAATCGTACCAGGGATATAAAAAATCTGGTGTGAAACACTCAAACGACTTTCTCTTGCCAATGAAAATAATTAACAATAAACTTTACAATAGTAATAAAACATTAGAAATAAACAAAAAACTAACCTCTAAAAATATAACCTTATTTTAATCATGACTGAAAGACGCAAAATGAAAATCGAACTCAGTTCGGCTTAAAAATACGGAAAATCATTATTTCACACTAAACTAGGCTCTGTAGAGAAAAATGCTATAAATAAAAGTTGTAGATCTTTTTATTTCCTATAAAATTAATTCATACACTTTTGTCGTAAAATGCACACTAAGGCCGAAGTCTTAAAGAAAGAAATTTTTCACACGTTTTCGTGAGAAAAAAACAGAAAATTGCTAATTACTGCTAAACTAAGCGTTATACAAAAAAATGTTTGATATAAGTGTTGTAGGTTTGTAAATTCTCTACAACTTTTATTTAGTAAGTTTTTGCGCTAAAATTTATAATGAAGCCGTAATCTTAATGTAACGTCATCTCGTTACATGGGACTTGGTTTTGTATTTTGAATTGTCGCGGCGTTGTGACGTCATTCCTTGTGTTGTGCGCTCTATTGGAGAGTTAGTCGTTTGCTGCCTGTTTCGTACTGGTTCATTCTGTTATGAGATGTGATTCGAAATGTATTGTACTTATAGGTTATGTACATTATTAGTAAAAATTTCTTGATTTTATTAAATCAAAATTATTAATTATGTGTTTCTTCGTTTTACCCTACCCCGTAGGTAAGTTCTTGTTTTTTTTTTCTTTAGATTTAAGCAGATAGCCTGGAAAACCACACACAAATTCTTATGTAAATTCGATGTTGCTTTTCTAAGATCTAACTTTGGAAAATTAAGTTGTACTTTTTTATTTCTTTTTGAAACGACTTATTTTCAACTAGTACTTATTGTTTTTACTTTTGTTTTCTGAAAGTAATTATTTACGCCTGTCTGTGGGACTTTAATTACGTTAATTTTAATTAATTGTGGCGTTTTCCTTCTGGAATTTTCTAGACTATTCTGTACATGTTTGGTACACGAAAAAAAAAATTTTTTTTTTAAGCTCACTTCTGTATGCTTATTCTCTTACTTTAAAATTTATTTCTGCTTGTGTTTTTCTAAATTTAATTTTGTTTAATTTTCTGTTTGTCAAGTTTTCTTAAAGGGGGGGGCTTTAAAATTTGTTTTCCTGTGAGTGCTAGATTTTAATTTTGTTTGATTTTGTTAATTTCAGGGTTCAATTCCATCCCATGGTTTTAGTTTTGGTTTTTTCTACTTGATGTCTAACCTGGGCTTATGTCAGTTAACAACTGATTATAATGTTATCTACCTTGGTCTTCAACTTTATTTTCAAAATAACATTTAAGCTAATGTAATGAGCATGCCTTGAAATGATGGCTTACTAGTATTTATTATGCAAGTTTTTGGATATCGGTAATGTACATTTCATTTAATTTATTTATCATTTGGGATTTTCTTCAACCTACTTTTGGTTATGACCAAAGGATTTCATTCTCAGCATCATAAGGTCAACTACTTTCTACTAATTCTGAAGACTTGTTTTTGGGTGAACTAATTTTTGACATTTAAAGGAGTAAAGTGTTAAACATTTTGTTAATTATTTTTTTACGAAAAGCAAATGATAATATAATATGATAATAAGTCATTTTGATACATGTATGCCAATTCATGAGTTGTATTATTTTTTTTTTGGGGGTTGTCGACAACCAAATTTTTTTGGCTAGTTTTAGCAGGGTGCACCCATCTTTTGCAATCTGATGTATATGTAATTCTGTTAACATGGAGTCTCTCCATATTTTTTATTTTTTAAGCCATTCAAAAATTTAAAAACTTTATTTTGAAGATATTAATAATTTTTCTCATTAAGAAATCTTGGAACTGTATCAATTTAAATTAATAACTCTCTCTCTTAAGTTTTTTTTGAATTTGTGTCAATTAAATTAATTATTTTCTTATTAAATTAATTATTAATTTATTAAATTATTATAAATTTATTATTAAATTAATTATTTTGGGGCAAAATTATAAGCTATCTATTACTTTTGCATGCAATTTATTGTATCTTTTGGGTCTTTCTTGTTAACTTAATTTTTTTATTATTATTAAATTATTTTCTTCTGGTGCAATTATTACTTGGTTAAATTTTGTTTTTCCTTTCACAAACCACATTTCTAGGCTTCCTGTTTTTTTATTTTTTTTAACTTTTTATTTTTATGTTCACCTCATTTAAAGCCGTTTTCACGAGGTGTAACATTAAAAAAATTATTTCTTTACGTGAAAACAGCCTCACCGAGAATTTCAGCAAACATGACGCCTACCCTATCTTGTAGAGCATAATAAATGAGTAAACCAGGCGATTAAAAAAAAAAATCGTAGGACCGGTTTTTGAGAAAATCGCAAAAAAGTGAAAAATTATACGAATAATCTGCTACTTCCGGTTGACCGATTTTGATGAAAATGTTCGTGTCGGGTCCGGTAGTTGTTCCGTTCTTGAGATATTCTGTTCACACACACACACACACACACATACACACACACACACACGCATACACACACACACACACACACACACACACGCACACACACACACACACACACACACACACACACACGTACACACACGCACGTGTACACACACACACGCACGCACGCGCACGCACACACACACACACACACACGCCCGCCCACACACACACACACACACGCGCGCGCGCGCGCGCGCGCGCGCGAACGCACACACACACACACACATAGACCAATCGCTAAAAACCTGTTTTTTGGGTTCAGGGGGTCTGAAAACGTATAGATCCGGTGAAAACTCGATTTTGAAAAATCGACATGAAAACAATACTTTTTTTTCTTTATATTCATATAGGCAAGAGAAAGTAAAAAGGTTTGCTGAGTACTTGTGTAGTCATTGTACTAAACATAATTATCGCCTAGTGCGGTGTAGGGGTGCTCGTGTTCTGAGAATTACGTTTCGTTGTCAATTCAGCATGAAGTATAGAGTATGACCCAGTTCTGGGTTTTGGTTAAAAGACCAAAAATTATTCCATTTAACAATAATTAAGGTCTGCTTATTCATTTCTTTAATCAAATCGTAAATATACATGTTGTATTAAATCCGCCGTAATTAGGTCGAGTTGATTTCCCTAATTCAATTTAAATCTTTTACCAAAATCTGTCCAAGGTGAGGTTTCATACTTTTATGCCTAACATTTTAAGGGCCGGACTACCGAGATTCTACTGTATAAAGATTACGAGATACGACCTCGATGTCGCTCAAGCAACGCTACGGCAGTGTGAAATGACCTTTACTGTGGGATGAAAAAATGCAGGAAAAAATGCAGGAATAAGTTTAAGCCACAATTTTGGAAAATTTTTTAATATGTTTCTGAGGGATAGATTTCTTTTTGAATTTAGACTATACTCAGTGTAGAGGGCGGGTTCCTTTGACTGGAGCGTGAGCGTGACGCACAGCGGCGCTAATTGCACCTGGGGGTAATGGAGGCATCTCCTTTGGAGGCAGTCCGAATTGGAGTAAACTTCTGATCGCCTCCAGTGATTGGGTCAAATGATTCGGACATTTAATGTTTCTAAGTAAAAATTGTTTACATGTGATTCTCCCAATTGACGAGGCTAGAATTTCTATATGATATTCTGGGTTCAGTGCCATCTGAAACATTAAAAATCTCGTGTGAAACACACACACAAATTTCTCTTGCCAATGCAAATAATTAACTATGTAATCTAAAATTAGTAATTAAACATTAGAAATAAACTAACTTCAAAAAACATAACCTTATTTTAATCATGAGTGAAAGACGCAAAATGAAAATCAACCTCAGTTTGGCTTAAAAATACGGAAAATCACTCTTTCACGCTAAACTAGACTCAGTAGAAAAAAATGCTCTAAATAAAATTGTAGATCTTTTAATTTCCTATAAATTTAATTATATACACTTTTGTCGTAAAATGCATACTAAGGCCGATATCTTAAAAAAAATCGTTTTTCACACGTTTTCGTGAGAAAAAAACAGAAAATCGCTAATTACCGCTAAACTCAGCGTTTTACAAAAAAATATTTTGAATTCTCTATAACTTTTACTATATACATTTTTGCGTATAGCATATACCTTATAGCAAATGCACCTCTTTACGTTAGCAACAAAACCTTACATACAGATTTAAAAAACAAAATTCCATCAAATACCTATACAAAAATGCTTTCACGACAAGCCACACGAACACGAGAACCCACTGGTGCGTTCACTTTCCACCTTTTATTTACCTGACCCCCTAGACGTCTTTAAAGACGCTGGAGTAGAGACCTGCTAATTTGATATACAAATTTCATTCTTAGGGAGGCACCAATAGGGGCCTTACCCCTCTCATGCCTATCATGTCATGTACATTATTATCGTAATCATCACTTGCTTGTTAAAAAATTTTAGTTATAAATAAAGAATTAAAGAGAAAAAAAATGCATATAAAAAAGCCGCAATCTTAAAAAAACAATTTTTTCACGTGAAAACAACCTCATCCAAGAATTTCAGCAAACATGACGCCTACCCTATCTTGTAGAGCATAAAAAATTTAGTAAATGAGGCGATTTAAAAAAAAATCGTAGGACCAGGTTTAGAGAAAAATGCAATAAAGTGAAAAATGACACGAATAAACTACTACTTCCGGTTGACAGATTTTGATGAAAATGTTCGGGTCGGGTCCGGTAGTGGTATGTAACTTAAGTTTCAAGTTTCAAGTTCGTACAATGTTCTTGAGATATTCTGTTCACACACTGACCAATCGCTAAAAACATGTTTTTTTGGTTCAGGGGTCTGAAAACGTGTAGATCCGGTGAAAACTCGATTTCGAAAAATCGAAATGAAAACAATACTTTCCTTCTTATATATTCATATAGGCAAGAGAAAGTAAAAATAAAATTGTTTATAACGTCAGTCTCGTTACTTAATAGCTACACCTCGTGTTATAAGAATAAACAGAAAGATGTACTTTTTACATACATTTTGCATGGTTTGTGTGAAATAATATTTGTACATGTGGTCATTGATTGCAAAGGTGACGACGTAGTACGCATGCGCCACAAGTTTGACACACGGCACGAGTTGTTGCATTTTCAATCCTTTTTCGGAACCTTTCATTAACACTTTATTGTAATTATCTGGTTCCCAATTTGTGTTGTAAAATATCTGCTCGAATTCCTTTAAGAACACCGTAAAATCACCACAGCTTAGCTTCTGAAAATATACAGGAAGACATTATTTCTAAGTTTGTTTATTTTAGGTGTTACTAAAATATTTTATAATTGATTGATTGACTAAATTCCCTTAGCCCTGCACTCTTTAACTCATTCCCTTTCTCTCTCAGCTCTTACTATTTTTCTCTCCTACCCTCTCTATATTTCCTCTCTCACGCTTTCTCTCATACCTGTTCGTATTATTGACCTTTTTTGACAATCAGTTAAGTTATAAAAAAGTATATTCCTAAATTCGAATTTTTGTTCCACGGCTCCTGTTTTTTCATTTTTTTTCTCTTCTTTTTTTATTTTCTTTTCTTTTTTCGTCCTATCTTTAATCTTTTTTTTCTTTTCTTTCTAAATTTAATTAAAAATAAATTATTTAAACTGTGTGTTTGTTTATTATTGGCCTATTTTACATCATTCTCTTTATAATTAAAATCTCTACAAGTCTTGCTAAATAACTTTACATATTTATTAGCCATTTAACACAGTTATTGTTCTTCAAACCTAAAGAAAACGTATTTTTATGCACAGATTTGTCCGTTTTCGGGTCGAAATACATAAGAAACCATCAAATCTACTCATAAAATTGGGTTCCTCTAGGCCTCTAGGATGACTTTATTTAGGCGTATGTTCTGAACCCAGGGCGAAATCTTTCGCTAGCCGTAACTCGCTAACGAAGCGTTTCCGGACCCATGTTTATATAGTACACTTTTTTACTTTCTTTTGCCTATATGAATATATAGGAAGGAAAGTATTGTTTTCATGTCGATTTTTCAAAATCGAGTTTTCACCGGATCTACACGTTTCAGACCCTCAGAACCCAAAAAAACATGTTTTTAGCGATTGGTCTGTGTGTGTGTGTCTGTGTGAACAGAATATCTCAAGAACGGAACTTCTTAGGAACTTGAAACTTGAAACTTAAGTTACATACCACTACCGGACCCGACACGAACATTTTCATCAAAATCGGTCAACCGGAAGTAGTAGTTTATTCATGTAATGTTTCACTTTTTGCGATTTTCTCAAAAACTGGTCCTACGATTTTTTTAAAAATCGCCTGGTTTACTTAATTTTTTATGCTCTACAAGATATGGTAGGCACCATGTTTGCTGAAATTCTTGGCGAAGGTGTTTTCACGTAAAAAAAAACGTTTTTCAAGATTTCGGTTTTAATATGCATTTTAGTGAAAAACTATGTATCATAAAAGTTATAGAGAATTCAAAATCCTACAACTTTTATAACAAACGTTTTTTGTATAACGCTTAGTTTAGCGGAAATTAGCGATTTTCCGTTTTGTTCGCACGAAAACGTGTGAAAATCGGTTTTTTTAAGATTCCGGCTTTAGTATGCATTTTACGACATAAGTGTATATAACCAAATTTATAGGAAATTAAAAGGTCAACAACTTTTATTTAAAGCATTTTTCTCTACAGAGTCTAGTTTAGCGTTAAAGAGTGATTTTCCGTATTTTTAAGCCAAACCGAGGTTGATTTTCATTTTGCGTTTTTCGCTCATGTTTAAATTAGGTTATAATTATTGAGGTTAGTTTATTGTTTATTTCTAATGTTTTATTATTAATGTTAGGTATTGTTAATTATTTGGATTGGCAAGAGAAAGGTGTGTGAATGTTTCACACCAGATTTTTCATTATTTTGATGAGAGGAACCGCCTTAGAAGTTTGCCGGGACTTGTGAGACATTCTGTATAAAGAGCACTACAGTGGCCCTCGACCGAGCCTTACGCCTACCGACTCCGACGAAGCAGCCATCAATGCACTACAGCGAGGGAACAAAATGACGTCTCCGCTGGACGACGACACGCCGTGTCGCCCAGCTCCTCGAACGCCACGACAACTACGACCGACGCTTCCCATCAAGACGACCACCGCTTAAAATGGCCCTTTTCAGGGCCACCAAAAATTAAACGTTGTAACTCGCCATCCGGTGACATTACCTGTCTCACTTTAACTCTCTCTCCCCCATTCTCGTTCTCCGTCATATGTTTTTCCTCTTGCTGTCGTCCCCTCTTCAGTCTTACGCACTTATCCTCCTTGTTATCCTTTTCCCCCTCACCCTTCAATTCTATGTAACACGCCCTCACCCTCTTCACCACTATTTTACCTCTATTTCATTGTCTATCACACTCTCTCACTTCTTCGCTTACTCGTTAACTCGCTACCTCACTACTCCTTTCTCACACTCTCTCTTTTTCCTTTCTAACACTAGCGCGCGCACACACACTTCACTATTTAAAACGGCACACAGTCTTTCTCTCTATTTTATCTCTCTTTATTATCCATCTACTCGCTCTCTTCTTCGCTTACTCGTTATCTCCCTTCCTCTCTACTCTCTCCTCTCTCTCTTTCTCTTTCCTCTCTAAAACTAGCGCGCGCGCACACACACTACACTATTTAAAAAATGCCACACAGTCTGACTATAGCGGTCGTCCGCATACTCTACTTATGCTAGCTAGTGTCTCGTCGGAAAAGTGTTCAGTGTTCTGATGGGAGTGTTGTACTTCCCTAAATGCATATTAACGCCGCAATCATAAAAAAAACCATCTTTTTCTACGAGAGCACAGCCTTCCTAAAACATTTAGCAGACAAGGCTCTATCTTGTAAAGCATAAAATTCTGGTGTGAACACTCACACAGTTTTCTCTTGCAAATGCAAAAAATTAACAATAAACCTCACATTAGTAATAAAACATTATTAATAAACAAAAAACCCACCGGGTTGGTCTAGAGGTAAAGTCGTCACCAAAGCAACAGCTGATTTTCGGAGACGAAGGTTCCTGGTTCAAACCCTAGTAAAGGTAGTTACTTTTATACGGATTTGAATACTAGACAGTGGTTACCGGTATATTTTGACGGTTGGGGTTCAATTAACCATACCTCTCAGGAATGGTCGGCCTGGGTCTGTACAAGACTACATTCACACACGTCATTCACCTCATTTACACGTCATACACATCATCCTCATCTCATTGGGTCATGGGGTTGTTTATTGTTACAAATTGAACAGATTGCAACGTACACAATTAGAAATAAAAAAAAATAAACAAAAAACTAACCTCAACAAACATAACCTAATTTTAATCATGAGTGAAAGACGCAAAATGAAAATAGACCTGAGTTTGTCTTAAAAATACGGAAAATCACTCTTTCACGCTAAACTAGGCTCTGTAGAGAAAAATTCTCTAAATAAAAGTTGTCGATCTTCTAATTTCGTATAAATTTGATTATATACACTTTTGTCGTAAAATGCATACTAAGGCCGAAATCTTAATAAATTAAGTTTTTCACACGTTTTCGTGAGAAATAAACAGAAAGTGCTAATTACCGCTAACTAAGCGTTATACAAAAAAAATGTTTGAAATAAAAGTTGTAGGTTTTTTAATTTTCTACAACTTTTATTATATTCATTTTTGCGCTAAAATTTATATTAAAGCCACAATCTTAAAAAAACAATTTTTTTACGTGAAAACAGCCTCACTAAGAACTTCACCAAACATGGCGCCTACCTTATGTTGTAGAGCATAAAAATTCAGTAAACAAGGCGATTTTTAAAAAATCGTACGACCAGTTTTTGATTAAATTACACGAATAAACTACTACTTCCGGTTGACCGATTTTGATGAAAATGTTCGTGTCGGGTCCGGTGGTAGTATGAAGCAACTTGAGTTTCAAATTTAAAGTTCGTACGATGTTCCGTTCTTGAGATATTTTGTAAAGACACACGCGCGCGCGCGCGCACACACACACACACACCCACTACATCATCACAATCACTAAATATATGTTTTTTGGGTTCATGCAGTCTAAAAACGCGTAGATCCGGTGAAAATTCGATATCCAGACATCAACATGAAAACAATACTTTCCGTTCCTATATATTTATACGGGCAAGAGAGAATGAGAATAAAAACAATAAAAAAGAAAAGAAAGTCACTTACTTCAAGGTGAGCGATTTGTAACAGCGTTTTAAGATGGTAGAGAAACGTGTTATGGAACTGATCCCAGTATTCGTGTTGGAACTGAAGTCCTATCCCGGGCAAGCTCACCAAAGACGTACGGCCTTCCGCATAAATTACATTCAAAATGTCCAAATTGCAACATCGATCTTCGTACGACGTTCCGAATCGATTCATTATCAAAGAAAATCTTTCGTACTCTTCCGGCGAAAATGTTTTTTCCATCACTACCTCTAATGATTGAATTTTATACGAATCTAGACGTTTTTTTATATCACCGTTGGAGAACTGAAAAAATTATACTTTTTAATTGTTGTTGTTGTTGTTTAGGTCAACAGCCGACAGGCTGGTTTGAACCTCTAGAGGTTTTACCAAGTAAAACGAGGAGTGAGGTGGTTTACCTTTGCTTTCCTCACTGAGTGGAAAAGTACGCTTATCAGCATGCTGGGCCCTCTGAAAAGCATATATTTTCCACTCTGTAAATGACAACTTCACTTCATTCACCACAGGGTCTGGCTGTACAATGAAATTCATTACTTTCAGAGAAGATAACTCTGATTAGTGTCTTTTACACCTCTACCTCTTCTGTTCTTAAATGATTCAGTCATTTAATTGACTGACCATGTGATAAGAAACAGAACTATTTATTTTAGCTCTGCAACAAATAGATTGAGTAAATAATTTGACTCTCCACCTGTCTGTTATGGGCAGGACCTTTACTGTGAGATGAAAAAATGCAGGAAAAGTGATAAATTTAAGCCACAATTTTGCAAATTTTTACTTTCTCTTGCCTATATGAACATATAGGAAAGAGAGTATTGTTTTCATGTCGATTTTAAGAAATCGAGTTAACACCGGATCTATACGTTTTCAGACGCCCTGAACCCAAAAAACATGATTTTAGCGATTGGTCTGTGTGTGTGTGTGTGTGTGTGTGTGTGTGTGCGCGCGCGCGTGTGTGTGTGTATGTGTGTGTGTGTGTGTGTGTGGGTGTACAAAATATCTCAAGAACGGAACATTGTATGTACTTGAAACTTAAAACTTAAGTTACATACCACTACTGGACCCGACACGAACATTTTCATCAAAATCGGTCAACCGGAAGTAGTACTTTATTCGTGTAATTTTTCACTTTTTTGCGATTTTCTCAAAAACTAGTCCTACGGTTTTTTTTTAAATCGCCTGGTTTACTCAATTTTTTATTCTCTACAAGATAGGGTAGATGTCATGTTTCCTGAAATTCTGGGTGAGGCTGTGTTTACGTAAAAACATCATTTTTTTAACATTACAGCTTTAATATGCAATTGAGCTCAAAAATGTACATTATAAAAGTTGTAGAAAAATAAAAATTCTACAACTTTTTTTCAAACATTTTTTTGTGCAACGCTTAGTTTAGCAGTAATTAGCAATTTTCTGATTTTTTTTCTCACGAAAACGTGTGAAAAATTGATTTTTTTATGATTTCGGACGTAGAATGCATTTTACGACAAAAGTGTATAAAAACTTTTATAGGAAATAAAAAGATCTACAACTTTTATTTCATGCATTTTTCACTACAGAACCTAGTTTAGCGTGAAAGAGTGATTTTCCGTATTTTTAAGCTAAACTGAGTTCGATTTTTATTTTGCGTCTTTCACTCATGATTAAAATAAGGTTATGTTTATTGAGGTTAGTTTTTTGTTTATTTCTAATGTTTTATTACTAATGTTAGGTTAATTGTTAATTATTTGCATTGGCAAAAGAAAGTTGTGTGAGTGTTTCACACCAGATTTTTTTAATACGAGTGTAATTTGTAATGTAAAGAAAATATTTCTTTATCCTTCGAGGACCGTGTTGTTTAGGTGATCAGCCGAAAGGCTGGTTTGAACCTGTAGAAGTTTTACCAAGTAAAACGAGGAGTAAGATGGTTTACATGTGATGAAACGTGGTTTTTTACTTATCATCCGGAAACGAAGCACCAATCCATGCACTGGAAGAGGCGAACTTCACCGAGAGCCAAAAAAGCTTGAATGAGCAAGTTAAAATTTACCGTAAAGAAATGATGATTGTTTTTTTTTATATCCATGGGATTGTGTACCTTCACTGGGTTTCCGAAGGTCAAACAATTAATCAATATTACTACCTTGAGGTACTTTGATTACTTTGAGTTACTTTGAAACTACGTCAAAGAGTAAGAAAAAAAACGCCCCGAAATGTGGGAGGACAAATAATGGGTTCTCCACCAAGACAATGCGCCAGCTCATTCCGCATTATCTGTCAAGAGGTTCCTAGCCAAGTACAGCATCACAGTGTTAGAACATCCACCTTATTCACCAGATATTGCACCATGTGACTTCTACGTGTTCCTTAAGGTGAAATCTGCATTAAAAGGGACAAGATTTGAGTCTGTGGAAGCTGTAAAAGAGAAAGCGGCGTGTGTCCTGAAAGAGCTGACAGAAGGTGACTTCCAGCACTGTTTCCAACAATGGAAAATTCGCATGGAGCTTTGGAGGGATAGAGAAGGAATGTATATTGAAGGTGATAATAAGTGATTATGTATAAAATTAAAATAAAATTTTATACAACGTCAGTCTCGTTATTTAATAGCCACACCTCGTATATCTGGTTTATTCAACGAAAACCGAGTAAGTGTGCAAACGACTAATTCTAGCCTTAGTACAGTTTTCCCTCTGTGTCAATACTCGGCCGCTTTTTTCTTGTCTCTTGAGGTGCCGGTATCTAGCGGAGTTGCCGTGAGTTGGTAATTTTGCTTTGGTTTTCCTGTTTCTTATATACTCTGTGTTATGATGTAGTGGAGTTGAGTTTGATGAGGTTGCCTATGTTGTAGTGTGATTTATTCGAAATATTTGAATTTTTTTGCTTTTAACTTAAAGCAAATATAATATACTTTTAATTTACGCTTTTCTGCGTTTCCCCTTTCGAGGGTGCCACGATGAGAATAATAATATTGAGGAGTTAGATTGACCATTTTTCTGGATAAAATCCATTGATTCCATAGCATATAACTGACATGGATTAATTTTTTTTAAAAACCCCTGGAAATTATACAGTGAGTAGTGAAAGTATTATTTATTTAATCTGGCGAAGGAAAGTTCAAAATTTAAGCTGTACAATATCATGTAAAAACTAAAATCCATCGTTTTGTGTTTTTTGGAAGAATCTTTCCAATTTATAATCCAGGAACTGTAACTTTGTCAAGAATGTAGTCATTTAATTACTCCTTCTGACATATTTCAACAATAATGTTTTTTTTAATTAATTGTATTAACCTATTTGTTTAATTTTTGGTTGGCCAACCCTTAAATAGTACTATATATATATTGGTGATATTATTATTTAAATTCTTTGTTTAATCTATATTTTTTTTTTAAAAACCTATATTGAGAGTAAAATGCGATATTAATATTTAAATTAATTGTTAATATCTTTTTTAAATATATATTATTTTCATTAAATTTTCACTTGGAATAAGTCCAAAAGGTACTCTTGTTTATTTTGATTATTAGCAACAATCACCCATTACTTTTTCCTTTTTTTATTTTTCTTGTGCCTTCCTCATCGATTGCCAAGTGGCTGGATTTTTGTGGGCCGGGAAGTCACAATATATTCATATAGGCAAGAGAAAGTAATACATAAAACAACATAAAGATCACGCACTATTTACAGCCTTTCTTCACAGTATCCTGTCAACAAACCAAAGCCAGCTACTACAGAGTGTACGCTGGGGTCCGCGACTTTTTGGATGTTGTATTCCTATTAAGTTAACTATGTTTTGAATTATAAGTACTCAAATCATAAAGTACTCAAGTACATCAGTCATGACATGGTGTAGGCCTAACAATTTCATTTATAAAAATATTTTTAAAAGTTTTTATATTTAAATACTTTTGAAAGTATTTTGTTGTTACTTTTCAATAAGCGTGTACACATTTCTATGGAATGCGCATGCTCAGTGACGTCATTGTTTGTTTACAGTATGAGCCAATTTAGAAAGGCTGGACTCTATATTCATATAGGCAAGAGAAAGTAAAAATACTATCCAATACAAATGTTACCTTTCTCAGGAAAAGAGACCTCATCTTCACCAAGTGTTGAATACCGCCTCTAACGGGTAGTATAGGGGTTTCACCAACGCGGTTTTCGTTGGGGGGGGGGAATAAAAGCTGAGTTATTCCGATACGTTGCCAAACCAATTGGAGCTTTCGGTGCAAATAACACATCGCAAATGCAAATAACACATGAAAGATAGAACTTCCTAGTAGCAGGCCGAGTATTGACACAGAGGGAAAACTGTACTAAGGCTAGAAATAGTTGTTTGCACACTTACTCGGTTTTGTTGAATAAACCAGATATACGAGGTGTGGCTATTAAATAACGAGACTGACGTTGTATAAAATTTTATTTTAATTTTATACATAATCACTTATTAACACCTTCAATATACATTCCTTCTCTATCCCTCCAAAGCTCCATGCGAATTTTCCATTGTTGGAAACAGTGCTGGAAGTCACCTTCTGCCAGCTCTTTCAGGACACACGCCGCTTTCTCTTTTACAGCTTCTTCAGACTCAAATCTTGTCCCTTTTAATGCAGACTTCACCTTAGGGAACACGTAGAAGTCACATGGTGCAATATCTGGTGAATAAGGTGGATATTCTAACACTGTGATGCTGTACTTAGCTAGGAACCTCTTGACAGATAATGCGGAATGAGCTGGCGCATTGTCTTGGTGGAGAACCCATTATTTGTCCTCCCACATTTCGGGGCGTTTTTTTCCTTACTCTTTGACGTAGTTTAGAAAGTACCTCAAGGTAGTAATATTGATTAATTGTTTGACCTTCGGGAACCCAGTGAAGGTACACAATCCCATGGATATAAAAAAAACAATCATCATTTCTTTACGGTAAATTTAACTTGCTCATTCAAGCTTTTTTGGCTCTCGGTGAAGTTCGCCTCTTCCAGTGCATGGATTGGTGCTTCGTTTCCGGATCATAAGTAAAAAACCACGTTTCATCACATGTAAACCATCTCACTCCTCGTTTTACTTGGTAAAACTTCTACAGGTTCAAACCAGCCTTTCGGCTGATCACCTAAACAACACGGTCCTCGAAGGATAAAGAAATATTTTCTTTACATTACAAATTACACTCGTATTAAAAAAATCTGGTGTGAAACACTCACACAACTTTCTTTTGCCAATGCAAATAATTAACAATAAACCTAACATTAGTAATAAAACATTAGAAATAAACAAAAAACTAACCTCAATAAACATAACCTTATTTTAATCATGAGTGAAAGACGCAAAATGAAAATCGAACTCAGTTTAGCTTAAAAATACGGAAAATCACTCTTACACGCTAAACTAGGTTCTGTAGTGAAAAATGCTTGAAATAAAAGTTGTGGATCTTTTTATTTCCTATAAAAGTTTTTATACACTTTTGTCGTAAAATGC
This sequence comes from Catonia carolina, assembly GCA_035578175.1. Lineage (NCBI taxonomy): Eukaryota > Metazoa > Arthropoda > Insecta > Hemiptera > Achilidae > Catonia > Catonia carolina. Next base: position 14,793,316 of record JAQMRL010000012.1, on the reverse strand, counting down.
ATTCTACGTCCGAAATCATAAAAAAATCAATTTTTCACACGTTTTCGTGAGAAAAAAATCAGAAAATTGCTAATTACTGCTAAACTAAGCGTTGCACAAAAAAATGTTTGAAATAAAAGTTGTAGAATTTTTATTTTTCTACAACTTTTATTATGTACATTTTTGAGCTCAATTGCATATTAAAGCTGTAATGTTAAAAAAATATTGTTTTTACGTAAAAACAGCCTCACCCAGAATTTCAGCAAACATGACGTCTACCCTATCTTGTAGAGAATAAAAAATTGAGTAAACCAGGCGATTTAAAAAAAACCGTAGGACCAGTTTTTGAGAAAATCGCAAAAAAGTGAAAAATTACACGAAAAAACTACTACTTCCGGTTGACCGATTTTGATGAAAATGTTCGTTTCGGGTCCAGTAGTGGTATGTAACTTAAGTTTCAAGTTTCAAGTACATAAGATGTTCCGTTCTTGAGATATTTTGTACACACAGACACACACACACACACACAGACCAATCGCTAAAATCATGTTTTTTGGGTTCTGGGCGTCTGAAAACGTATAGATCCGGTGAAAACTCGATTTCTTAAAATCGACATGAAAACAATACTCTCCTTCCTATATATTCATATAGGCAAGAGAAAGTAAATATTTGCAAAATTGTGGCTTAAATTTATCACTTTTCCTGCATTTTTTCATCTCACAGTAAAGGTCCTGCCCATAACAGACAGGTGGAGTGTCAAATTATTTACTCAATCTGTTTGTTGCAGGGCTAAAATAAATAATTCTGTTTCTTATCACATGGTCAGTCAATTAAATGACTGAATCATTTAAGAACAGAAGAGGTACAGGTGTAAAAGACACTAATCAGAGTTATCTTCTCTGAAAGTAATGAATTTCATTGTACAGCCAGACCCTGTGTTGAATGAAGTGAAGTTGTCATTTACAGAGTGGAAAATATATGCTTTTCAGAGGGCCCGGCATGCTGATAAGCGTACTTTTCCACTCAGTGAGGAAAGCAATGGTAAACCACCTCACTCCTCGTTTTACTTGGTAAAACCTCTAGAGGTTCAAACCAGCCTTTCGGCTGTTGACGTAAACAACAATAACAATTAAACAGTATAATTTTTTCAGTTCTCCAACGGTGATATAAAAAAACGTCTAGATTTGTATAAAATTCAATCATTAGAGGTAGTGATGGAAAAAAAATTTTCGCCGGAAGAGTACGAAAGATTTTCTTTGATAATGAATCGATTCGGAACGTCGTACGAAGATCGATGTTGCAAGTTGGACATTTTGAATGTAATTTATGCGGAAGGCCGTACGTCTTTGGTGAGCTTGCCCGGGATAGGACTTCAGTTCCAACACGAATACTGGGATCAGTTCCATAACACGTTTCTCTACCATCTTAAAACGCTGTTACAAATCGCTCACCTTGAAGTAAGTGACTTTCTTTTCTTTTTTATTGTTTTTATTCTCATTCTCTCTTGCCCGTATAAATATATAGGAACGGAAAGTATTGTTTTCATGTTGATGTCTGGATATCGAATTTTCACCGGATCTACGCGTTTTTAGACTGCATGAACCCAAAAAACATATATTTAGTGATTGTGATGATGTAGTGGGTGTGTGGGTGTGTGTTCGTGCGTGTGCGTGCGCACGTGTGTGTGTGTGTGCGCGCGCGCGCGTGTGTCTTTACAAAATATCTCAAGAACGGAACATCGTACGAACTCAAAATTTGAAACTCAAGTTGCATCATACTACCACCGGACCCGACACGAACATTTTCATCAAAATCGGTCAACCGGAAGTAGTAGTTTATTCGTGTAATTTAATCAAAAACTGGTCGTACGATTTTTTAAAAATCGCCTTGTTTACTGAATTTTTATGCTCTACAACATAAGGTAGGCGCCATGTTTGGTGAAATTCTTAGTGAGGCTGTTTTCACGTAAAAAAATTGTTTTTTTAAGATTGTGGCTTTAATATAAATTTTAGCGCAAAAATGAATATAATAAAAGTTGTAGAAACTTAAAAAACCTACAACTTTTATTTCAAACTTTTTTTTTTGTATAACGCTTAGTTAGCGGTAATTAGCACTTTCTGGTTATTTCTCACGAAAACGTGTGAAAAACTTAATTTATTAAGATTTCGGCCTTAGTATGCATTTTGCGACAAAAGTGCATACAATCAAATTTATACGAAATTAGAAGATCGACAACTTTTATTTAGAGAATTTTTCTCTACAGAGCCTAGTTTAGCGTGAAAGAGTGATTTTCCGTATTTTTAAGACAAACTCAGGTCTATTTTCATTTTGCGTCTTTCACTCATGATTAAAATTAGGTTATGTTTGTTGAGGTTAGTTTTTTGTTTATTTTTTTTTATTTCTAATTGTGTACGTTGCAATCTGTTCAATTTGTAACAATAAGCAACCCCATGACCCAATGAGATGAGGATGATGTGTATGACGTGTGTGAATGTAGTCTTGTACAGACCCAGGCCGACCATTCCTGAGAGGTATGGTTAATTGAACCCCAACCGTCAAAATATACCGGTAACCACTGTCTAGTATTCAAATCCGTATAAAAGTAACTACCTTTGCTAGGGTTTGAACCAAGAACCTTCGTCTCCGAAAATCAGCTGATGCTCTGGCGACGACTTTACCTCTAGACCAACCCGGTGGGTTTCTTGTTTATTATTAATGTTTTATTACTAATGTGAGGTTTATTGTTAATTTTTTGCATTTGCAAGAGAAAACTGTGTGAGTGTTCACACCAGAATTTTATGCTTTACAAGATAGAGCCTTGTCTGCTAAATGTTTTAGGAAGGCTGTGCTCTCGTAGAAAAAGATGGTTTTTTTATGATTGCGGCGTTAATATGCATTTAGGGAAGTACAACACTCCCATCAGAACACTGAACACTTTTCCGACGAGACACTAGCTAGCATAAGTAGAGTATGCGGACGACCGCTATAGTCAGACTGTGTGGCATTTTTTAAATAGTGTAGTGCGTGTGCGCGCGCGCTAGTTTTAGAGAGGAAAGAGAGAGAGAGAGAGGAGAGAGTAGAGAGGAAGGTTGATAACGAGTAAGCGAAGAAGTGAGTGAGTAGATGGATAATAAAGAGAGATAAAATAGAGAGAACGACTGTGTGCCGTTTTAAATAGTGAAGTGTGTGTGCGCGCGCTAGTGTTAGAAAGGAAAAAGAGAGAGTGTGAGAAAGGACTAGTGAGGTAGGGAGTTAACGAGTAAGCGAAGAAGTGAGAGAGTGTGATAGACAATGAAATAGAGGTAAAATAGTGGCGAAGAAGGTGAGGGCGTGTTACATAGAATTGAAGGGCGAGGGGGAAAAGGATAACAAGGAGGATAAGTGCGTAAGAATGAGGAGGGGACGACAGCAAGAGGAAAACCATATGACGGAGAACGAGAATGGGGGAGAGAGAGTTAAAGTGAGACAGGTAATGTCACCGGATGGCGAGTTACAACGTTTAATTTTTGGTGGCCCTGAAAAGGGCCATTTTAAGCGGTGGTCGTCTTGATGGGAAGCGTCGGTCGTAGTTGTCGTGGCGTTTGAGGAGCTGGGCGACACGGCGTGTCGTCGTCCAGCGGAGACGTCATTTTGTTCCCTCGCTGTAGTGCATTGATGGCTGCTTCGTCGGAGTCGGTAGGCGTAAGGCTCGGTCGAGGGCCACTGTAGCGCTCTTTATACAGAATGTCTCACAAGTCCCGGCAAATTTCTAAGGCGGTTCCTCATCAAAATAATGAAAAATCTGGTGTGAAACATTCACACACCTTTCTCTTGCCAATCCAAATAATTAACAATACCTAAAATTAATAATAAAACATTAGAAATAAACAATAAACTAACCTCAATAATTATATCCTAATTTAAACATGAGCGAAAAACGCAAAATGAAAATCAACCTCGGTTTGGCTTAAAAATACGGAAAATCACTCTTTAACGCTAAACTAGACTCTGTAGAGAAAAATGCTTTAAATAAAAGTTGTTGACCTTTTAATTTCCTATAAATTTGATAATATACACTTATGTCGTAAAATGCATATTAAAGCCGAAATCTTAAAAAAACCGATTTTCACACGTTTTCGTGCGAACAAAACGGAAATTCGCTAATTTCCGCTAAACTAAGCGTTATACAAAAAACGTTTGTTATAAAAGTTGTAGGATTTTGAATTCTCTATAACTTTTATTATACATAGTTTTACACTAAAATGCATATTAAAACCGAAATCTTGAAAAACGTTTTTTTTACGTGAAAACACCTTCACCAAGAATTTCAGCAAACATGGTGCCTACCATATCTTGTAGAGCATAAAAAATTAAGTAAACCAGGCGATTTTTAAAAAAATCGTAGGACCAGTTTTTGAGAAAATCGCAAAAAGTGAAACATTACATGAATAAACTACTACTTCCGGTTGACCGATTTTGATGAAAATGTTCGTGTCGGGTCCGGTAGTGGTATGTAACTTAAGTTTCAAGTTCCTACGATGTTCCGTTCTTGAGATATTCTGTTCACACAGACACACACACACAGACCAATCGCTAAAAACATGTTTTTTGGGTTCAGAGGGTCTGAAACGTGTAGATCCGGTGAAAACTCGATTTTGAAAAATCGACATGAAAACAATACTTTCCTTCCTATATATTCATATAGGCAAGAGAAAGTAAAAAAGTGTACTATATAAACATGGGTCCGGAAACGCTTCGTTAGCGAGTTACGGCTAGCGAAAGATTTCGCCCTGGGTTCAGAACATACGCCTAAATAAAGTCATCCTAGAGGCCTAGAGGAACCCAATTTTATGAGTAGATTTGATGGTTTCTTATGTATTTCGACCCGAAAAATTGAATAAAATAAGTTGCAGAACCATATCTCCAATAGGTTTTTTAATATCCAATGAAAACGGACAAATCTGTGCATAAAAATACGTTTTTTTAGGTTTGAAGAACAATAACTGTGTAAAATGGCTAATAAATATGTAAAGTTATTTTCGCAAGACTTGTAGAGATTTTAATTCTGAAGAGAATGATGTAAAATAGGCCAATAATAAACAAACACACAGTTTAAATAATTTATTTTTAATTAAATTTAGAAAGAAAAGAAAAAAAAAGATTAAAGATAGGACGAAAAAAGAAAAGAAAATAAAAAAAATAAAAAAAGAAGAGAAAAAAAATGAAAAAACAGGAGCCGTGGAACAAAAATTAGAATTTAGGAATACATTTTTTTATAACTTAACTGATTGTCAAAAAAGGTCAATAATACGAACAGGTATGAGAGAAAGCGTGAGAGAGGAAATATAGAGAGGGTAGGAGAGAAAAATAGTAAGAGCTGAGAGAGAAAGGGAATGAGTTAAAGAGTGCAGGGCTAAGGGAATTTAGTCAATCAATCAATTATAAAATATTTTAGTAACACCTAAAATAAACAAACTTAGAAATAATGTCTTCCTGTATATTTTCAGAAGCTAAGCTGTGGTGATTTTACGGTGTTCTTAAAGGAATTCGAGCAGATATTTTACAACACAAATTGGGAACCAGATAATTACAATAAAGTGTTAATGAAAGGTTCCGAAAAAGGATTGAAAATGCAACAACTCGTGCCGTGTGTCAAACTTGTGGCGCATGCGTACTACGTCGTCACCTTTGCAATCAATGACCACATGTACAAATATTATTTCACACAAACCATGCAAAATGTATGTAAAAAGTACATCTTTCTGTTTATTCTTATAACACGAGGTGTAGCTATTAAGTAACGAGACTGACGTTATAAACAATTTTATTTTTACTTTCTCTTGCCTATATGAATATATAAGAAGGAAAGTATTGTTTTCATTTCGATTTTTCGAAATCGAGTTTTCACCGGATCTACACGTTTTCAGACCCCTGAACCAAAAAAACATGTTTTTAGCGATTGGTCAGTGTGTGAACAGAATATCTCAAGAACATTGTACGAACTTGAAACTTGAAACTTAAGTTACATACCACTACCGGACCCGACCCGAACATTTTCATCAAAATCTGTCAACCGGAAGTAGTAGTTTATTCGTGTCATTTTTCACTTTATTGCATTTTTCTCTAAACCTGGTCCTACGATTTTTTTTTAAATCGCCTCATTTACTAAATTTTTTATGCTCTACAAGATAGGGTAGGCGTCATGTTTGCTGAAATTCTTGGATGAGGTTGTTTTCACGTGAAAAAATTGTTTTTTTAAGATTGCGGCTTTTTTATATGCATTTTTTTTCTCTTTAATTCTTTATTTATAACTAAAATTTTTTAACAAGCAAGTGATGATTACGATAATAATGTACATGACATGATAGGCATGAGAGGGGTAAGGCCCCTATTGGTGCCTCCCTAAGAATGAAATTTGTATATCAAATTAGCAGGTCTCTACTCCAGCGTCTTTAAAGACGTCTAGGGGGTCAGGTAAATAAAAGGTGGAAAGTGAACGCACCAGTGGGTTCTCGTGTTCGTGTGGCTTGTCGTGAAAGCATTTTTGTATAGGTATTTGATGGAATTTTGTTTTTTAAATCTGTATGTAAGGTTTTGTTGCTAACGTAAAGAGGTGCATTTGCTATAAGGTATATGCTATACGCAAAAATGTATATAGTAAAAGTTATAGAGAATTCAAAATATTTTTTTGTAAAACGCTGAGTTTAGCGGTAATTAGCGATTTTCTGTTTTTTTCTCACGAAAACGTGTGAAAAACGATTTTTTTTAAGATATCGGCCTTAGTATGCATTTTACGACAAAAGTGTATATAATTAAATTTATAGGAAATTAAAAGATCTACAATTTTATTTAGAGCATTTTTTTCTACTGAGTCTAGTTTAGCGTGAAAGAGTGATTTTCCGTATTTTTAAGCCAAACTGAGGTTGATTTTCATTTTGCGTCTTTCACTCATGATTAAAATAAGGTTATGTTTTTTGAAGTTAGTTTATTTCTAATGTTTAATTACTAATTTTAGATTACATAGTTAATTATTTGCATTGGCAAGAGAAATTTGTGTGTGTGTTTCACACGAGATTTTTAATGTTTCAGATGGCACTGAACCCAGAATATCATATAGAAATTCTAGCCTCGTCAATTGGGAGAATCACATGTAAACAATTTTTACTTAGAAACATTAAATGTCCGAATCATTTGACCCAATCACTGGAGGCGATCAGAAGTTTACTCCAATTCGGACTGCCTCCAAAGGAGATGCCTCCATTACCCCCAGGTGCAATTAGCGCCGCTGTGCGTCACGCTCACGCTCCAGTCAAAGGAACCCGCCCTCTACACTGAGTATAGTCTAAATTCAAAAAGAAATCTATCCCTCAGAAACATATTAAAAAATTTTCCAAAATTGTGGCTTAAACTTATTCCTGCATTTTTTTCCTGCATTTTTTCATCCCACAGTAAAGGTCATTTCACACTGCCGTAGCGTTGCTTGAGCGACATCGAGGTCGTATCTCGTAATCTTTATACAGTAGAATCTCGGTAGTCCGGCCCTTAAAATGTTAGGCATAAAAGTATGAAACCTCACCTTGGACAGATTTTGGTAAAAGATTTAAATTGAATTAGGGAAATCAACTCGACCTAATTACGGCGGATTTAATACAACATGTATATTTACGATTTGATTAAAGAAATGAATAAGCAGACCTTAATTATTGTTAAATGGAATAATTTTTGGTCTTTTAACCAAAACCCAGAACTGGGTCATACTCTATACTTCATGCTGAATTGACAACGAAACGTAATTCTCAGAACACGAGCACCCCTACACCGCACTAGGCGATAATTATGTTTAGTACAATGACTACACAAGTACTCAGCAAACCTTTTTACTTTCTCTTGCCTATATGAATATAAAGAAAAAAAAGTATTGTTTTCATGTCGATTTTTCAAAATCGAGTTTTCACCGGATCTATACGTTTTCAGACCCCCTGAACCCAAAAAACAGGTTTTTAGCGATTGGTCTATGTGTGTGTGTGTGTGTGCGTTCGCGCGCGCGCGCGCGCGCGCGCGTGTGTGTGTGTGTGTGTGGGCGGGCGTGTGTGTGTGTGTGTGTGTGCGTGCGCGTGCGTGCGTGTGTGTGTACACGTGCGTGTGTGTACGTGTGTGTGTGTGTGTGTGTGTGTGTGTGTGTGTGTGTATGCGTGTGTGTGTGTGTGTGAACAGAATATCTCAAGAACGGAACAACTACCGGACCCGACACGAACATTTTCATCAAAATCGGTCAACCGGAAGTAGCAGATTATTCGTATAATTTTTCACTTTTTTGCGATTTTCTCAAAAACCGGTCCTACGATTTTTTTTTTAATCGCCTGGTTTACTCATTTATTATGCTCTACAAGATAGGGTAGGCGTCATGTTTGCTGAAATTCTCGGTGAGGCTGTTTTCACGTAAAGAAATAATTTTTTTAATGTTACACCTCGTGAAAACGGCTTTAAATGAGGTGAACATAAAAATAAAAAGTTAAAAAAAATAAAAAAACAGGAAGCCTAGAAATGTGGTTTGTGAAAGGAAAAACAAAATTTAACCAAGTAATAATTGCACCAGAAGAAAATAATTTAATAATAATAAAAAAATTAAGTTAACAAGAAAGACCCAAAAGATACAATAAATTGCATGCAAAAGTAATAGATAGCTTATAATTTTGCCCCAAAATAATTAATTTAATAATAAATTTATAATAATTTAATAAATTAATAATTAATTTAATAAGAAAATAATTAATTTAATTGACACAAATTCAAAAAAAACTTAAGAGAGAGAGTTATTAATTTAAATTGATACAGTTCCAAGATTTCTTAATGAGAAAAATTATTAATATCTTCAAAATAAAGTTTTTAAATTTTTGAATGGCTTAAAAAATAAAAAATATGGAGAGACTCCATGTTAACAGAATTACATATACATCAGATTGCAAAAGATGGGTGCACCCTGCTGAAACTAGCCAAAAAAATTTGGTTGTCGACAACCCCCAAAAAAAAAATAATACAACTCATGAATTGGCATACATGTATCAAAATGACTTATTATCATATTATATTATCATTTGCTTTTCGTAAAAAAATAATTAACAAAATGTTTAACACTTTACTCCTTTAAATGTCAAAAATTAGTTCACCCAAAAACAAGTCTTCAGAATTAGTAGAAAGTAGTTGACCTTATGATGCTGAGAATGAAATCCTTTGGTCATAACCAAAAGTAGGTTGAAGAAAATCCCAAATGATAAATAAATTAAATGAAATGTACATTACCGATATCCAAAAACTTGCATAATAAATACTAGTAAGCCATCATTTCAAGGCATGCTCATTACATTAGCTTAAATGTTATTTTGAAAATAAAGTTGAAGACCAAGGTAGATAACATTATAATCAGTTGTTAACTGACATAAGCCCAGGTTAGACATCAAGTAGAAAAAACCAAAACTAAAACCATGGGATGGAATTGAACCCTGAAATTAACAAAATCAAACAAAATTAAAATCTAGCACTCACAGGAAAACAAATTTTAAAGCCCCCCCCTTTAAGAAAACTTGACAAACAGAAAATTAAACAAAATTAAATTTAGAAAAACACAAGCAGAAATAAATTTTAAAGTAAGAGAATAAGCATACAGAAGTGAGCTTAAAAAAAAAATTTTTTTTTCGTGTACCAAACATGTACAGAATAGTCTAGAAAATTCCAGAAGGAAAACGCCACAATTAATTAAAATTAACGTAATTAAAGTCCCACAGACAGGCGTAAATAATTACTTTCAGAAAACAAAAGTAAAAACAATAAGTACTAGTTGAAAATAAGTCGTTTCAAAAAGAAATAAAAAAGTACAACTTAATTTTCCAAAGTTAGATCTTAGAAAAGCAACATCGAATTTACATAAGAATTTGTGTGTGGTTTTCCAGGCTATCTGCTTAAATCTAAAGAAAAAAAAAACAAGAACTTACCTACGGGGTAGGGTAAAACGAAGAAACACATAATTAATAATTTTGATTTAATAAAATCAAGAAATTTTTACTAATAATGTACATAACCTATAAGTACAATACATTTCGAATCACATCTCATAACAGAATGAACCAGTACGAAACAGGCAGCAAACGACTAACTCTCCAATAGAGCGCACAACACAAGGAATGACGTCACAACGCCGCGACAATTCAAAATACAAAACCAAGTCCCATGTAACGAGATGACGTTACATTAAGATTACGGCTTCATTATAAATTTTAGCGCAAAAACTTACTAAATAAAAGTTGTAGAGAATTTACAAACCTACAACACTTATATCAAACATTTTTTTGTATAACGCTTAGTTTAGCAGTAATTAGCAATTTTCTGTTTTTTTCTCACGAAAACGTGTGAAAAATTTCTTTCTTTAAGACTTCGGCCTTAGTGTGCATTTTACGACAAAAGTGTATGAATTAATTTTATAGGAAATAAAAGATCTACAACTTTTATTTATAGCATTTTTCTCTACAGAGCCTAGTTTAGTGTGAAATAATGATTTTCCGTATTTTTAAGCCGAACTGAGTTCGATTTTCATTTTGCGTCTTTCAGTCATGATTAAAATAAGGTTATATTTTTAGAGGTTAGTTTTTTGTTTATTTCTAATGTTTTATTACTATTGTAAAGTTTATTGTTAATTATTTTCATTGGCAAGAGAAAGTCGTTTGAGTGTTTCACACCAGATTTTTTATATCCCTGGTACGATTTCCGGTCAGTACTCTTCTATTATATGAATGGACACCACTCCAAATTCTTCTTCCTGCGATCTTGGGTTCGAATCCCATTCAGGTACGGCATATTTTCATACGTTACAAAAATCATTTCATCCTTTCTTACCATCTGCATTAGCAGTAATTGCAGAACAGTCGGACGTAACAAAAAAAAATCTGGGTGAAACACTCACACAACTTATTCTTGCCAGTCCAAATAATTAACAATAAACCTAACATTAGTAATAAAACATTAGAAATAAACAAAAAACTAACCTCAAAAACATAACCTTATTTTTATCATGAGTGAAAGACACAAAATGAAAATCGAACTCAGTTTGGCTTAAAAATACGGAAAATTACTCTTTCACGCTAAACTAGACTCTGTAGTGAAAAATGCTAGAAATAAAAGTTGTAGATCTTTGTATTTCCTATAAAATTTATTATATACACTTTTGTCGTAAAATGCATTCTAAGACCGAAATCTTAAAAAAATCGACTTTTCACACGTTTTCGTGAGAAAAAATCAGAAAATCGCTAATTACTGCTAAACTAAGCGTTATACAAAGAAATGTTTGCATTTAAAGTTGTAGAATTTTAAATTCTCTACAACTTTTATTATATAAAGTTTTGCTCTAAATTGCATATTAAAGCCGTAATCTTAAAAAAACTATGTTTTTACGTAAACCAGCCTCATCCAGAATTTCAGCAAACATGGCGCCTACCCTATCTTGTAGAGAATAAAAAATTGAGTAAACCAGGCAATTTTAAAAAAAATTGTAGGACTAGTTATTGAGAAAATCGCAAAAAAGTGAAAAATTACACGAATAAAGTACTACTTCTGGTTGACCGATTTTGATGAAAATGTTCGTGTCGGGTCCGGTAGTGGTATGTAACTTAAGTTTCAAGTTTCAAGTTCGTAGGATGTTCCGTTCTTGAGATATTATGTTCACACACACACACACACACACACACACGCGCGCGCGCGCGCGCACGCACGCACGCACACACACACACACACACACAGACCGATCTGGTGAAAACTCGATTTCGAAAAATCGACATGAAAACAATACTTTCCTTCCTATTTATTCATATAGACAAGTGAAAGTAACAACGCCTGGTTTACTCAATTTGTTATGCTCTACAAGATAGGGTAGACGCCATGTTTACTGAATTTCTTGGTGAGGCTGTTTTCATATAAAAAAAATTGTTTTTTAAGATTGCAGCCTTAATGAACATTTCAGTGCAAAAATTATATTACAGAAAATGTAGACAATTTATAATCCTACAACTTTTATTTGTAACATTTTTTTGTATAATGCTTAGTTTATCGGTAATTAGGGATTTTCTGTTTTTTTCTCACGAAAACGTGTGGAAAATCGATTTTTTTAAAGATTTCGGCCTTAGTATGCATTTTAAGACAAAAGTGTATATAATACATTTTATAGGAAATAAAAAGATTTACAACTTTTATATATAGCATTTTTCTCTACAGAGCTTAGTTTAGCGTGAAAGCGTGATTTTCCGTATTTTTAAGCCAAACTGAGGTTGATTTTCATTTTGATTGTTTCACTCATGATTAAAATAAGGTTATATTTTTGTTTATTTCTAATGTTTTATTACTAATGTTAGGTTATATTGGTCATTATTTGCATTGGCAAGAGAAAGTTGTGTGAGTGTTCAGACCAGTTTTTTGTTTTTTAAAATATTGTCCACATTGAATTTATACACTTTTGCGCGCGTTGAACCAATAATAGTCAAAGCATACGTCATTCAATTCGCTTGAGACGTCTCCAAAACGTGTTTTTTGAACGGATTAACTCAACAGCTTCTGCCGACGAAAATCGGTGTCCAAGCATTTTATTCTTGACGTTCGGCAACAAAAAGAAGTCATTGGGTGCCAAATCAGGACTGTACGGTGGATGACCAAATTAATTTCATTTCTAGAGTGTTCAAATTGACAAGATGTGTGAGAACTCGCATTGTCCCGAAGGCGCTTGTTTGTTTTCCTTATTTCACTGAAGATTTGCACTAAACAAATGGTTGTGTACCATTCACAGTTGACCATTTTTACTTTCTCTTGCCTATATGAATATATAGAAGTATTGTTTTCATGTCGATTTTAAGAAATCGAGTTTTCACCGGATCTACACGTTTTCAGACCCCCTGAACCCAAAAAACATGTTTTTAGCGATTGGTCTGTGTGGTGTGTGTGTGTGTGTGTGTGTGTGTGTGTGTGTGTGTACAACATATCTCAAGAACAGAACATCGTACGAACTTGAAACTTGAAACTTAAGTTGCATACAACTACCGGACCCGGCACGAACATTTTCATCAAAATTGGTGAACCGGAAGTAGTAGTTTATTCGTGTAATTTTTCACTTTTTTGCGATTTTCTCAAAAAGTGGTCCTACGATTTTTTTTAAAAATCGCCTGGTTTACTCAATTTTATATTCTCTACAAGATAGGATAGGCGCCATGTTTGCTGAAATTCTTGGTGAGGTTGTTTTTACGTAAAAAAGTGTTTTTTTAAGATTACGGCTTTAATATGTATAATACAGTGCAAAAATTTATATAACAAAAAATGTAGAGAATTTAAAATTCTACAACTTTTAGTTGCAACATTTTTTTGTATAACGCCTCGTTTAGCGGTAATTAGCGATTTTCTGTTTTTTCTCACGAAAACGTGTGAAAAGTCGATTTTTTTAAGATTTCGGTCTTAGCATACATTTTATCACGTCTCTCATTATATGATTAAATTAGGTTATGTTTATTGAGGTTAGTTTCTGTTTATTTATATGTTTCATTATTAATATTAGTTTTATTGTTAATTATTTGCACTGGCAAGAGAAAGTTGTGTGAGTGTTTCACACCATTTTTTGTTTGTTTATTTAATTCTACTGGATTTTCAGAGTAAGCTGATGTACAATAAGTGACATTTTGATTAGGTTTTAAATTTTTTATTAATTTTTCAAATTAGCACCATTATTGTTTTTCAGGGACCTAACTTAAATGTAAGTAGGATAACTTTTGATCCTCTTTGTTATAAATTTGTTTCCTTTTTTTAATAGAAAGTTAGCATTTTATATAAATATTGTGACACTTATCGCTAAGGTCCGTTTCGGGATCTAGGTTATTAAATAATTAATACACTAGAGTTTACAATTACAAATATTTATTACGACTAAAAGATTACAAAATAAATAATTAACTAATTATAATAAAGTAATACAATAAATAACTTAACAATTTACTTAAAATAAATAATAAACAATAAATAATTTAATAATTTACTTAGCCTACTTACAATCAATTTTATAGGATTACACATACAAAATGACACTGAATTCCCAAAAACTGAACTTAATACACTTACACAAAGACTTTAAACAATACACACACAAACAAAGGCAGTATAACAATCGTGAATCACTACAATGCTCGGATACGTAACCTGTATACGCACCGTAACCACCCGTCAAAGATCAAACGAAATACTGACTGCTGACCGCTCTGGGGGTCTCTTTTATAGTGAATCAAAAGAACGTTCCCGAAGAACACCGAACAAATAGTTAGGTACAAAAAAACCCTTCATTAATGAGTGCTAGAAAAATTTATTGTAAACAAGTCAACTATTGTAAATACAGGGTGATCGTAAAGTCGCAATCCAAAATGATAACAGTCTTAGAAAGCTGTAATGTATTTTTATTTTTCTTTCAAAGTTTACGATACAAGTTATAATTAAAACTTATTTACAAGTTCACAACAAGTGCTGTAAATGTCCACCGTGGTTTGCAATGCATGCATCAACGCGTTTTCTTACATTGCACACAACCTTTTTGAGTGTAGCAGTAGCAATATTTGATATACAGTCTTCAATGTTTCTTCTAAGTTCATCTACTATATGCGGGTTGTTTTTGTACACATTATATTTCAAATAACCCCATAAATAAAAATCAGGAGGAGCAGATCTGGTGACCGAGGAGGCCACAAACCACGAGAAATTATTCGGTCATCAAAGAAATCGTGGAGAAATTGGATAGTACTGTTTGCCGTATGTGAAGTTGCTCCGTCTTGTTGTAGCCAGCAATAACGTTCGTCAACATGTAGCAGTGCTACGAACTGCATGATTATTTCTTGATAACGTTCTGCTGTGATTGTATCCGAAAAAAGATAGGCCCGACAATTCTCCGACGAGATACACCACACCACACCCCAATTTTTTGAGAATGTATTGGCTGTTCATGGAATTCATATGGGTTCTCTGCAGACCATACTCTACAATTTTGACTATTAACATATCCACTTAGATAAAACCAAGCTTCATCGCTGAAAAAACCTTTGTCCAGAACAGATATGTCATTTCGAATGAAATTTTTAAACCAATGACAATACCGCAATTGCTTCTCTCCTTATCTGGCTCTTCGAGCTGATGAGTTACGTTAATCCGGTACGGATGTAATTTTAATAACTTAGTGGCTTTATAAACACTTCCATAAGACAGTCCAGTCTGAGTAGAAAGTTTTCGAAGAGACTTTTTTGGAGAACGAATAAACGTTTCACTTATCGTCTGCAGACTGTTGTCGGATAAAACACTTGGTCGGCCGGTACGATTACTGTCATTCCGCGACCTGTATCCCGAAAACGATGAAACAAACGAAATATGGTCGATTTGTTTGGCACTTTAGCATCTGAAAAGGCATTGGAGAAATGTTCTTGACACTTCGCGTAGGATTTCGATTCACAGTAACTCAAAACGATAGAGACGCGTTGTTCTTGCGTAAAAGACATTGCGACTCAAACTGAACAAACCAACAGGTTTCTGGCTAAATGTCGCCCGGTGGCGTGATCTACCAGTGATGCCACATACTGTACTACTAAACGAAAATTCCCATATTCTAATCATACTTTAACAATTTACCTTCAATTCCTACACGGCTTCAAACATTTGGTTGCGCGACTTTACGATCACCCGGTATATATCTAGATAAATCAAAACTTTTTATTCAAAGACCACACGTTTTCGTTCGCAAAAACGTTGTATATTATAAAAAACATTTTTTGGCTTCAAGAGCCAGTTGTACCTTTATTGGGAAAGCAAGTTATTTTTATTAGTGTACGCAGACCAGTTTTTTATTTTGTTCAAATTTGATTCGCAGAAACCTTGCAAAAAATAAAATACTTTTTTTGGCTTCAAGAGCCGGTTGTATCTTTGTTGGGGACGCGAGCGTACTTTTATTAGCGGTCATACACCAGTAATTTAATTTGTTAAAATTTGATTCGCGGTAACGTTGTAAATTATAAAATGATTTTTTTGGCTTCGAGAGCCGGTTGTACCTTTGTTTGGGACGCGAGTGTACTTTTATTAGCGGTCATAGACCAGTATTTTATTTTGTTCACATTTGATTGGCAGTAACGTTTCAAATTATAAAATGATTTTGGCTTCAAGAGCCAAAAGATAATACAATACTTGTTCATAGACAAGTATTGTATAATACAATACTTGTTCATTGACAAGTATTGTATTTTATTAAAATTCGATTCACTGAAACGTTGTAAATTATAAAATAATTTTTTTGGCTTCAAGAGCCGGTTGTACCTTTGTTGGGGACGCGAGTGTACTTTCATTAGCGTTCATAGACCAGTATTGTATTTTTTTTAATTTGATTCGCAGAAACGTTGTAAATTATAAAATAATTTTTTTGGCTTCAAGAGCCGGTTGTACCTTTGTTGGGAACGCGAGTGTAATTTTATAAGCGTTCACAGACCAGTATTGTATTTTGTTCAAATTTGATTCGCAGAAACGTAAATTATTAAATAATTTTTTTGGCTTCAAGAGCCGGTTGTACATTTGTTGGGGAAGCGAGCGCACTTTTATTAGCGTTCACAGACCAGTATTGTATTTTGTTCAAATTTGATTCGCAGAAACGTAAATTATTAAATAATTTTTTTTGCTTCAAGAGCCGGTTGTACCTTTGTTGGGGAAGCGAGCGCACTTTTATTAGCGTTCATAGGCCAGTATTGTATTTTTTTAAATTTGATCGCAGAAACGTTGAAAATTATAAAATAATTTTTTTGGCTTCAAGAGTCGGTTGTACCTTTGTTGGGGAAGCGAGCGTACTTTTATTAGCGGTCATAGACCAGTATTTTAATTTGTTAAAATTTGATTCGCAGTAACGTTGTAAATTATAAAATAATTTTTTTGCTTCGAGAGCCAATTGTACCTTTGTTGGGGAAACGAGTGTACTTTTATTAGCGTACATAGGCCAGTATATTATTTTGTTAAAATTTGATTCGCAGAAACGTTGTAAATTATAAAATGATTTTTTTGTCTTCAAGAGCCGGTTGTATCTTTGTTGGGGACGCGAGCGGACTTTTATTAGCGGTCATGGACCAGTATTTTATTTTGTTAAAATTTGATTCGCAGAAACGTTGTAAAATATTAAATAATTTTTTTGGCTTCAAGACATGGTTGTACCTTTGTTGGGGACGCAAGTGTACTTTTATAAGTGTTCACAGACCAGTTTTTTATTTCGTTCAAATTTGATTCGCAGAAACGTTGTAAATTATATAATAATTTTTTTGGCTTCAAGAGCCGGTTGTATCTTTGTTTGGACGCAAGTGTACTTTTATTAGTGTTCACAGACCAGTTTTTTATTTTGTTCAAATTTGATTCGCAGAATCGTTGTAAATTATAAAATGATTTTTTTGGCTTCAAGAGTCGGTTGTACCTTTGTTGAGGACGCGAGTGCACTTTTATTAGCGGTCATAGACCAGTATTTTATTTTGTTAAAATTTGATTTGCAGAAACGTTGTAAATTATAAAATGATTATTTTGGCTTCAAGAGCCGGGTGTACATTTGTTGGGGACGCGAGTGTACTTTTATTAGCGGTAATAGGCCAGTATTTTATTTTGTTAAAATTTGATTCGCAGAAACGTTGTAAATTATAAAATGATATTTTTGGCTTCAAGAGTCGGTTGTACCTTTGTTGGGGACGCGAGCGCACTTTTATTAGCGGTCATAGACCAGTATTTTATTTTGTTAAAATTTGATTTGCAGAAACGTTGTAAATTATTAAATGATTTTTTTGGCTTCAAGAGCCGGTTGTACATTTGTTGGGGACGCGAGTGTACTTTTATTAGCGGTAATAGGCCAGTATTTGATTTTGTTAAAATTTGATTCGCAGAAACGTTGTAAATTATAAAATGATTTTTTTGGCTTCAAGAGTCGGTGTTACCTTTGTTGAGGACGCGAGCGCACTTTTATTAGCGGTCATAGACCAGTATTTTATTTTGTTAAAATTTGATTTGCAGAAACGTTGTAAATTATTAAATGATTTTTTTGGCTTCAAGAGCCGGTTGTACATTTGTTGGGGACGCGAGTGTACTTTTATTAGCGGTAATAGGCCAGTATTTTATTTTGTTAAAATTTGATTCGCAGAAACGTTGTAAATTATAAAATGATATTTTTGGCTTCAAGAGTCGGTTGTACCTTTGTTGGGGACGCGAGCGCACTTTTATTAGCGGTCATAGACCAGTATTTTATTTTGTTAAAATTTGATTTGCAGAAACGTTGTAAATTATAAAATGATTTTTTTGGCTTCAAGAGCCGGGTGTACATTTGTTGGGGACGCAAATGTACTTTTATTAGCGGTAATAGGCCAGTATTTTATTTTGTTAAAATTTAATTCGCAGAAACGTTGTAAATTATAAAATGATTTTTTTGGCTTCAAGAGCCGGTTGTACCTTTGTTGGGGACGCGAGCGTACTTTTATTAGCGGTCATGGACCAGTATTTTATTTCGTTAAAATTTGATTCGCAGAAACCTTGCAAATAATAAAATACTTTTTTTAGCTTCAAAAGCCGGTTGTATCTTTGTTGGGGACGCGAGCGGACTTTTATTAGCGGTCATAGACCAGTATTTTAATTTGTTAAAATTTGATTCGCGGTAACGTTGTAAATTATAAAATAATTTTTTTGGCTTCAAGAGCCGGTTGTATCTTTGTTGGGAACGCGAGTGTAATTTTATTAGCTTTCACAGACCAGTATTGTATTTTGTTAAAATTTGATTCGCAGAAACGTTGTAAATTATAAAATAATTTTTTTGGCTTCGAGAGCCGGTTGTACATTACTTGGGGACGCGAGCGTACTTTTATTAGCGGTCATAGACCAGTATTTTAATTTGTTAAAATTTGATTCGCAGTAACGTTGTAAATTATAAAATGATTTTTTTTGCTTCGAGAGCCAATTGTATCTTTGTTGGGGACACGAGTGTACTTTTATTAGCGTACATAGGCCAGTATATTATTTTGTTAAAATTTGATTCGCAGAAACGTTGTAAATTATAAAATGATTTTTTTGGCTTCAAGAGCCGGTTGTATCTTTGTTGGGAACACGAGTGTATTTTTATTAGCGGTCATTGACCAGTATTTTATTTTGTTAAAATTTGATTCGCAGAAACGTTGTAAAATATAAAATAATTTTTTTGGCTTCAAGACCTGGTTGTACCTTTTTTGGGGACGCAAGTGTACTTTTATTAGTGTTCACAGACCAGTTTTTTATTTCGTTCAAATTTGATTCGCAGAAACGTTGTAAATTATATAATAATTTTTTTAGCTTAAAGAGCAGGTTGTATCTTTGTTTGGACGCAAGTGTACTTTTATTAGTGTTCACAGACCAGTTTTGTATTTTGTTCTAATTTGATTCGCAGAATCGTTGTAAATTATAAAATGATTTTTTTGGCTTCAAGAGTCGGTTGTACAAAAAAACAACGGTTTTATTAGCGTTCACAGACCAGTATTGTATTTTGTTAAAATTTGATTCGCAGAAACGTTGTAAATTATAAAATGATTTTTTTGGCTTCAAGAGCCGGTTGTACCTTTGTTGATGACGCGAGCGCACTTTTATTAGCGGTCATAGACCAGTATTTTATTTTGTTAAAATTTGATTTGCAGAAACGTTGTAAATTATAAAATGATTTTTTTGGCTTCAAGAGCCGGTTGTACATTTGTTGGGGAAGCGAGCGCACTTTTATTAGCGTTCACAGACCAGTATTGTATTTTGTTCAAATTTGATTCGCAGAAACGTAAATTATTAAATAATTTTTTTTGCTTCAAGAGCCGGTTGTACCTTTGTTGGGGAAGCGAGCGCACTTTTATTAGCGTTCATAGGCCAGTATTGTATTTTTTTAAATTTGATCGCAGAAACGTTGAAAATTATAAAATAATTTTTTTGGCTTCAAGAGTCGGTTGTACCTTTGTTGGGGAAGCGAGCGTACTTTTATTAGCGGTCATAGACCAGTATTTTAATTTGTTAAAATTTGATTCGCAGTAACGTTGTAAATTATAAAATAATTTTTTTGCTTCGAGAGCCAATTGTACCTTTGTTGGGGAAACGAGTGTACTTTTATTAGCGTACATAGGCCAGTATATTATTTTGTTAAAATTTGATTCGCAGAAACGTTGTAAATTATAAAATGATTTTTTTGTCTTCAAGAGCCGGTTGTATCTTTGTTGGGGACGCGAGCGGACTTTTATTAGCGGTCATGGACCAGTATTTTATTTTGTTAAAATTTGATTCGCAGAAACGTTGTAAAATATTAAATAATTTTTTTGGCTTCAAGACATGGTTGTACCTTTGTTGGGGACGCAAGTGTACTTTTATAAGTGTTCACAGACCAGTTTTTTATTTCGTTCAAATTTGATTCGCAGAAACGTTGTAAATTATATAATAATTTTTTTGGCTTCAAGAGCCGGTTGTATCTTTGTTTGGACGCAAGTGTACTTTTATTAGTGTTCACAGACCAGTTTTTTATTTTGTTCAAATTTGATTCGCAGAATCGTTGTAAATTATAAAATGATTTTTTTGGCTTCAAGAGTCGGTTGTACCTTTGTTGAGGACGCGAGTGCACTTTTATTAGCGGTCATAGACCAGTATTTTATTTTGTTAAAATTTGATTTGCAGAAACGTTGTAAATTATAAAATGATTATTTTGGCTTCAAGAGCCGGGTGTACATTTGTTGGGGACGCGAGTGTACTTTTATTAGCGGTAATAGGCCAGTATTTTATTTTGTTAAAATTTGATTCGCAGAAACGTTGTAAATTATAAAATGATATTTTTGGCTTCAAGAGTCGGTTGTACCTTTGTTGGGGACGCGAGCGCACTTTTATTAGCGGTCATAGACCAGTATTTTATTTTGTTAAAATTTGATTTGCAGAAACGTTGTAAATTATTAAATGATTTTTTTGGCTTCAAGAGCCGGTTGTACATTTGTTGGGGACGCGAGTGTACTTTTATTAGCGGTAATAGGCCAGTATTTGATTTTGTTAAAATTTGATTCGCAGAAACGTTGTAAATTATAAAATGATTTTTTTGGCTTCAAGAGTCGGTGTTACCTTTGTTGAGGACGCGAGCGCACTTTTATTAGCGGTCATAGACCAGTATTTTATTTTGTTAAAATTTGATTTGCAGAAACGTTGTAAATTATTAAATGATTTTTTTGGCTTCAAGAGCCGGTTGTACATTTGTTGGGGACGCGAGTGTACTTTTATTAGCGGTAATAGGCCAGTATTTTATTTTGTTAAAATTTGATTCGCAGAAACGTTGTAAATTATAAAATGATATTTTTGGCTTCAAGAGTCGGTTGTACCTTTGTTGGGGACGCGAGCGCACTTTTATTAGCGGTCATAGACCAGTATTTTATTTTGTTAAAATTTGATTTGCAGAAACGTTGTAAATTATAAAATGATTTTTTTGGCTTCAAGAGCCGGGTGTACATTTGTTGGGGACGCAAATGTACTTTTATTAGCGGTAATAGGCCAGTATTTTATTTTGTTAAAATTTAATTCGCAGAAACGTTGTAAATTATAAAATGATTTTTTTGGCTTCAAGAGCCGGTTGTACCTTTGTTGGGGACGCGAGCGTACTTTTATTAGCGGTCATGGACCAGTATTTTATTTCGTTAAAATTTGATTCGCAGAAACCTTGCAAATAATAAAATACTTTTTTTAGCTTCAAAAGCCGGTTGTATCTTTGTTGGGGACGCGAGCGGACTTTTATTAGCGGTCATAGACCAGTATTTTAATTTGTTAAAATTTGATTCGCGGTAACGTTGTAAATTATAAAATAATTTTTTTGGCTTCAAGAGCCGGTTGTATCTTTGTTGGGAACGCGAGTGTAATTTTATTAGCTTTCACAGACCAGTATTGTATTTTGTTAAAATTTGATTCGCAGAAACGTTGTAAATTATAAAATAATTTTTTTGGCTTCGAGAGCCGGTTGTACATTACTTGGGGACGCGAGCGTACTTTTATTAGCGGTCATAGACCAGTATTTTAATTTGTTAAAATTTGATTCGCAGTAACGTTGTAAATTATAAAATGATTTTTTTTGCTTCGAGAGCCAATTGTATCTTTGTTGGGGACACGAGTGTACTTTTATTAGCGTACATAGGCCAGTATATTATTTTGTTAAAATTTGATTCGCAGAAACGTTGTAAATTATAAAATGATTTTTTTGGCTTCAAGAGCCGGTTGTATCTTTGTTGGGAACACGAGTGTATTTTTATTAGCGGTCATTGACCAGTATTTTATTTTGTTAAAATTTGATTCGCAGAAACGTTGTAAAATATAAAATAATTTTTTTGGCTTCAAGACCTGGTTGTACCTTTTTTGGGGACGCAAGTGTACTTTTATTAGTGTTCACAGACCAGTTTTTTATTTCGTTCAAATTTGATTCGCAGAAACGTTGTAAATTATATAATAATTTTTTTAGCTTAAAGAGCAGGTTGTATCTTTGTTTGGACGCAAGTGTACTTTTATTAGTGTTCACAGACCAGTTTTGTATTTTGTTCTAATTTGATTCGCAGAATCGTTGTAAATTATAAAATGATTTTTTTGGCTTCAAGAGTCGGTTGTACAAAAAAACAACGGTTTTATTAGCGTTCACAGACCAGTATTGTATTTTGTTAAAATTTGATTCGCAGAAACGTTGTAAATTATAAAATGATTTTTTTGGCTTCAAGAGCCGGTTGTACCTTTGTTGATGACGCGAGCGCACTTTTATTAGCGGTCATAGACCAGTATTTTATTTTGTTAAAATTTGATTTGCAGAAACGTTGTAAATTATAAAATGATTTTTTTGGCTTCAAGAGCCGGTTGTACATTTGTTGGGGACGCGAGTGTACTTTTATTAGCGGTAATAGGCCAGTATTTTATTTTGTTAAAATTTGATTCGCAGAAACGTTGTAAATTATAAAATGATTTTTTTGGCTTCAAGAGTCGGTTGTACCTTTGTTGGGGACGCGTGCGCACTTATATTAGCGGTCATAGACCAGTATTTTATTTTGTTAAAATTTGATTTGCAGAAACGTTGTAAATTATAAAATGATTTTTTTGGCTTCAAGAGCCGGTTGTACATTTGTTGGGGACGCGAGTGTACTTTTATTAGCGGTAATAGGCCAGTATTTTATTTTGTTAAAATTTGATTCGCAGAAACGTTGTAAATTATAAAATGATTTTTTTGGCTTCAAGAGCCGGTTGTACCTTTGTTGGGGACGCGAGCGTACTTTTATTAGCGGTCATGGACCAATATTTTATTTTGTTAAAATTTGATTCGTTGAAACCTTGCAAGTGAGGAGTTCATTTACAAAACGTCTCTTGTCCATATTTTTTCGAAATTGAGATATTGGTATTACTGCATTCAGTACGTATTCCTTTATCAAAAACGCTTGTTATAATGTACCAAAACGTCTCAAATCAAGTAAAAAACTAGGTTTAAATGTAGACCTTGTTTCCGAAACGTCTCTTGTCCATTGAAAATGGCGGTTGAATTTTTGCTTTATGATTTTGAAACAAAATGTCTCTTGTCCCGTATATGTGGAATATACATAGACATCGATTTTTTCGATAATGTCTCTTGTCCACACTGTACTTTACATACAAAATAATAAAAACAATATCAATACTCACAATTCTTAATATTAACGCAGGGAAATTTTGAATTTGGCAACACTGCTAATATATCTTAACAGCTGACAAGCACGTTTCAACGTGCAGTTCTTGTAATTGAGTGGGTCAAAAAAAAATTTTGAAAACAAAGAATTTTTGTTTTTGCAATACATTGTACGTTGCTTTTGATGTTCATTTTACTTTAATTTTTTTTAATTTTTATTAAATTGTAATACTATCTTGTACATAATCTTTCAGTAGGTAATAAACATTGTAATTTTTTATGATAAATATGTCTTACTTTTTGTTTTGAACCATATCGTCTCTTCTCCAAATACTTTCTTTCCATAATGTCTCTTGTCCCTGGTTTTTTTTACAAAAGGTCTCTTGTCCAACATAAATTACTCATTTACTATTGAACTGCATTGGTTTTTTGGCTAATTTTTTTATCAAATTGTGCTATGTAGGTATGGAAATAAGACTGGTAGCAATTTCCTATTTTCTAATAAAATTTCAGTTGTAAAAACATTTTTTGTGGTTTGTCACAAATTTCACTTGATGGACAAGAGACATTTTGGAAATGACCTCCTCAAGTAATAAAATACTTTTTTACTTTCTCTTGCCTATATGAATATATAGGAAGGAAAGTATTGTTTTCATGTCGATTTTTCGAAATCGAGTTTTCTCCGGATCTATACGTTTTCAGACCCCCTGAACCCAAAAAACATGTTTTTAGCGATTGGTCTGTGTGTGAGTCTGTGTGTGTGTGTGTGTGTGTGTCTGTGTGTGTGTGTGTCTGTGTGTGTGTCTGTGTGTGAACAGAATATCTCAAGAACGGAACATCGTACGAACTTGAAACTTGAAACTTAAGTTACATACCACTACCGGACGCGACACGAACATTTTCATCAAAATCGGTCAACCGGAAGTAGTAGTAACTTAGTTTATTCGTATAATTTTTCAGTTTTTTGCGATTTTCTCAAAAACTGGTCCTACGATTTTTTTTAAAATCGCCTATTTTACTCAATTTTTGATTCTCTACAAGATAGGGTAGGCGCCATGTTTGCTGAAATTCTCGGTGAGGCTGTTTTCACGTAAAAACGTTGTTTTTTTAAGATTACGGCTTTAATATAAATTTTAGCGCAAAAACTTATATAATAAAAGTTGTAGAGAATTTAAAAACCTACAACTTCTGTTTCAAACATTTTTTTGTATAACGCTTAGTTTAGCGGTAATTTGCGATTTTCTGTTTTTTTCTCACGAAAACGTGAGAAAAATCGATTTTTTTAACATTTCGGTCTTAGTATGCATTTTACGACAAAAGTATATATAATAAAAGTTATAAAAAATTAAAAGATCTACAACTTTTGTTTAGAGCATTTTTTTCTAAAGAGCCTAGTTTAGAGAGAAAGAGTGATTTTCCGTATTTTTAAACCAAACTGAGTTCGAATTTCATTTTGCGTGTTTCACTCATGATTGAAATATGGTTATATTTTTGAGATTAGTTGTTTGTTTATTTCTAATGTTTTATTACTAATGTTAGGTTTATTGTTAATAATTTATATTGGCAAGAGAAAGTTGTGTGAGTGATTCACACCAGATTTTTTAGCTTCAAAAGCCGGTTGTATCTTGGTTGGGGACGCGAGCGGACTTTTATTAGCGGTCATAGACCAGTATTTTAATTTGTTAAAATTTGATTCGCGGTAACGATGTAAATTATAAAATAATTTTTTTGGCTTCAAGAGCCCGTTGTATCTTTGTTAGGAACGCGAGTGTAATTTTATTAGCGTTCACAGACCAGTATTGTATTTTGTTAAAATTTGATTCGCAGAAACGTTGTAAATTATAAAATGATTTTTTTGGCTTCAAGAGCCGGTTGTACCTTTGTTGATGACGCGAGCGCACTTTTATTAGCGGTCATAGACCAGTATTTTATTTTGTTAAAATTTGATTTGCAGAAACGTTGTAAATTATAAAATGATTTTTTTGGCTTCAAGAGCCGGTTGTACATTTGTTGGGGACGCGAGTGTACTTTTATTAGCGGTCATAGACCAGTATTTTATTTTGTTAAAATTTGATTTGCAGAAACGTTGTAAATTATAAAATGATTTTTTTGGCTTCAAGAGCCGGTTGTACATTTGTTGGGGACGCGAGTGTACTTTTATTAGCGGTAATAGGCCAGTATTTTATTTTGTTAAAATTTGATTCGCAGAAACGTTGTAAATTATAAAATGATTTTTTTGGCTTCAAGAGCCGGTTGTACCTTTGTTGGGGACGCGAGCGTACTTTTATTAGCGGTCATGGACCAATATTTTATTTTGTTAAAATTTGATTCGTTGTATTTTGTTAAAATTTGATTCGCAGAAACGTTGTAAATTATAAAATGATTTTTTTGGCTTCAAGAGCCGGTTGTACCTTTGTTGGGGACGCGAGTGTACTTTTATTTGCGGTCATAGACCAGTATTTTATTTTGTTAAAATTTGATTCGCAGACACGTTGTAAATTATAAAATGATTTTTTTGGCTTCAAGAGTCGGTTGTACCTTTGTTGGGGACGCGAGCGCACTTATATTAGCGGTTATAGACCAGTATTTTATTTTGTTAAAATTTGATTTGCAGAAACGTTGTAAATTATAAAATGATTTTTTTGGCTTCAAGAGCCGGTTGTACATTTGTTGGGGACGCGAGTGTACTTTTATTAGCGGTAATAGGCTAGTATTTTATTTTGTTAAAATTTGATTCGCAGAAACGTTGTAAATTATAAAATGATTTTTTTGGCTTCAAGAGCTGGTTGTACCTTTGTTGGGGACGCGAGCGTACTTTTATTAGCGGTCATGGACCAATATTTTATTTTGTTAAAATTTGATTCGCAGAAACCTTGCTAATAATAAAATACTTTTTTTAGCTTCAAAAGCCGGTTGTATCTTTGTTGGGGACGCGAGCGGACTTTTATTAGCGGTCATAGACCAGTATTTTAATTTGTTAAAATTTGATTCGCGGTAACGTTGTAAATTATAAAATAATTTTTTTGGCTTCAAGAGCCGGTTGTATCTTTGTTGGGAACGCGAGTGTAATTTTATTAGCGTTCACAGACCAGTATTGTATTTTGTTAAAATTTGATTCGCACAAACGTTGTAAATTATAAAATGATTTTTTTGGCTTCAAGAGCCGGTTGTACATTTGTTGGGGACGCGAGTGTACTTTTATTAGCGTTCATAGGCCAGTTTTGTATTTTGTTCAGATTTCATTCGTAGAATCGTTGTAAATTATCGGAAAAATCTTTTGGCTTTAGTAGCGGCAGTACCTTTGTTGGGGACCCGAGTGTACTTTTATTAGCTTGCATATACCAGTATTGTATTTGGTTGAAATTTGATTCGCAGAAACGTTGTAAATTATAGAAAAAATTATTTGGCTTCAAGAGCCGAATAAACCGTTGTTGGGGAGGCGATTGTACTTTTATTAGCGGTCATAGACCAGTATTTTATTTTGTTAAAATTTGATTCGCAGAAACGTTGTAAATTATAAAATGATTTTTTTGGCTTCAAGAGCCGGTTGTACCTTTTTTGGGGACACGAGCGGACTTTTATTAGCGGTTATAGACCAGTATTTTATTTTGTTAAAATTTGATTCGCAGAAACGTTGTAAATTATAAAATGATTTTTTTGGCTTCAAGAGCCGGTTGTACCTTTGTTGGGGACGCGAGCGTACTTTTATTAGCGGTCATGGACCAATATTTTATTTTGTTAAAATTTGATTCGTTGAAACCTTGCAAGTAATAAAATACTTTTTTACTTTCTCTTGCCTATATGAATATATAGGAAGGAAAGTATTGTTTTCATGTCGATTTTTCGAAATCGAGTTTTCTCCGGATCTATACGTTTTCAGACCCCCTGAACCCAAAAAACATGTTTTTAGCGATTGGTCTGTGTGTGTGTCTGTGTGTGTGTGTGTGTGTGTGTCTGTGTGTGTGTGTGTCTGTGTGTGTGTCTGTGTTTGAACAGAATATCTCAAGAACGGAACATCGTACGAACTTGAAACTTGAAACTTAAGTTACATACCACTACCGGACGCGACACGAACATTTTCATCAAAATCGGTCAACCGGAAGTAGTAGTAACTTAGTTTATTCGTATAATTTTTCAGTTTTTTGCGATTTTCTCAAAAACTGGTCCTACGATTTTTTTTAAAATCGCCTATTTTACTCAATTTTTGATTCTCTACAAGATAGGGTAGGCGCCATGTTTGCTGAAATTCTCGGTGAGGCTGTTTTCACGTAAAAACGTTGTTTTTTTAAGATTACGGCTTTAATATAAATTTTAGCGCAAAAACTTATATAATAAAAGTTGTAGAGAATTTAAAAACCTACAACTTCTGTTTCAAACATTTTTTTGTATAACGCTTAGTTTAGCGGTAATTTGCGATTTTCTGTTTTTTTCTCACGAAAACGTGAGAAAAATCGATTTTTTTAACATTTCGGTCTTAGTATGCATTTTACGACAAAAGTATATATAATAAAAGTTATAAAAAATTAAAAGATCTACAACTTTTGTTTAGAGCATTTTTTTCTAAAGAGCCTAGTTTAGAGAGAAAGAGTGATTTTCCGTATTTTTAAACCAAACTGAGTTCGAATTTCATTTTGCGTGTTTCACTCATGATTGAAATATGGTTATATTTTTGAGATTAGTTGTTTGTTTATTTCTAATGTTTTATTACTAATGTTAGGTTTATTGTTAATAATTTATATTGGCAAGAGAAAGTTGTGTGAGTGATTCACACCAGATTTTTTAGCTTCAAAAGCCGGTTGTATCTTGGTTGGGGACGCGAGCGGACTTTTATTAGCGGTCATAGACCAGTATTTTAATTTGTTAAAATTTGATTCGCGGTAACGATGTAAATTATAAAATAATTTTTTTGGCTTCAAGAGCCCGTTGTATCTTTGTTAGGAACGCGAGTGTAATTTTATTAGCGTTCACAGACCAGTATTGTATTTTGTTAAAATTTGATTCGCAGAAACGTTGTAAATTATAAAATGATTTTTTTGGCTTCAAGAGCCGGTTGTACCTTTGTTGGGGACGCGAGTGTACTTTTATTTGCGGTCATAGACCAGTATTTTATTTTGTTAAAATTTGATTCGCAGACACGTTGTAAATTATAAAATGATTTTTTTGGCTTCAAGAGTCGGTTGTACCTTTGTTGGGGACGCGAGCGCACTTATATTAGCGGTTATAGACCAGTATTTTATTTTGTTAAAATTTGATTTGCAGAAACGTTGTAAATTATAAAATGATTTTTTTGGCTTCAAGAGCCGGTTGTACATTTGTTGGGGACGCGAGTGTACTTTTATTAGCGGTAATAGGCTAGTATTTTATTTTGTTAAAATTTGATTCGCAGAAACGTTGTAAATTATAAAATGATTTTTTTGGCTTCAAGAGCTGGTTGTACCTTTGTTGGGGACGCGAGCGTACTTTTATTAGCGGTCATGGACCAATATTTTATTTTGTTAAAATTTGATTCGCAGAAACCTTGCTAATAATAAAATACTTTTTTTAGCTTCAAAAGCCGGTTGTATCTTTGTTGGGGACGCGAGCGGACTTTTATTAGCGGTCATAGACCAGTATTTTAATTTGTTAAAATTTGATTCGCGGTAACGTTGTAAATTATAAAATAATTTTTTTGGCTTCAAGAGCCGGTTGTATCTTTGTTGGGAACGCGAGTGTAATTTTATTAGCGTTCACAGACCAGTATTGTATTTTGTTAAAATTTGATTCGCACAAACGTTGTAAATTATAAAATGATTTTTTTGGCTTCAAGAGCCGGTTGTACATTTGTTGGGGACGCGAGTGTACTTTTATTAGCGTTCATAGGCCAGTTTTGTATTTTGTTCAGATTTCATTCGTAGAATCGTTGTAAATTATCGGAAAAATCTTTTGGCTTTAGTAGCGGCAGTACCTTTGTTGGGGACCCGAGTGTACTTTTATTAGCTTGCATATACCAGTATTGTATTTGGTTGAAATTTGATTCGCAGAAACGTTGTAAATTATAGAAAAAATTATTTGGCTTCAAGAGCCGAATAAACCGTTGTTGGGGAGGCGATTGTACTTTTATTAGCGGTCATAGACCAGTATTTTATTTTGTTAAAATTTGATTCGCAGAAACGTTGTAAATTATAAAATGATTTTTTTGGCTTCAAGAGCCGGTTGTACCTTTTTTGGGGACACGAGCGGACTTTTATTAGCGGTTATAGACCAGTATTTTATTTTGTTAAAATTTGATTCGCAGAAACGTTGTAAATTATAAAATGATTTTTTTAGCTTCAAGAACCGGTTGTACCTTTGTGGGTGACGCGAGCGCACTTTTTTTAGCGTTCATAGGCCAGTTTTTTATTTTGTTCAAATTTCTTTCGTAGAATCGTTGTAACGGAAAAATCTTTTGGCTTAAGTAGCGGCGGTACCTTTGGGTGGGGGGGACCCGAGTGTACTTTTATTAGCTTTCATATAACAGTATTTCGCCCAAAACGGGCAGGTGGAGTGTTATTTTAATTGAACTCTATCTGCTTGGTCCAGGGCTAAAAAAAATAGTTCTGTTTCTTATCACATAGTCAGCTACTTATATGACTGAACTATTTAAGAACAGAAGAGGTAGAGGTGTAAAAGACACTAGTCAGAGTTATCTCCTCTGATAGTAATGAATTTCACTATGCAGCCAGACCCTGTGGTGAATGAAGTGAAGGTGTCATTTGCAGGGTGGAAAGTGAGTGCTGTTCGGAGGGCCTGGCATGCTGATTAGCATACTCTTTCAACTCAGTGAGGAAGGCAATTGTAAACCACCTACTCCTCGTTTTTACTTAGTAAAACCTCTAGAGGTTCAAACCAGCCTTTCGGCTGTTGACCTAAACAACAATACGAGTATTGTATTTAGTTGAAATTTGATTCGCAGAAACGATGTAAATTATAAAAAAAATTATTTGGCTTCAAGAGCCGGGTAAATCGTTGTTGGGGAGGCGAGTGTACTTTTATTAGCGTTCATAGACCAGTATTGTATTTTGTTCAAATTTGATTCGCAGAAAGGTTGTAAATTATTAAATAATTTTTTTGGCTTCAAGAGCCGGGTGTACATTTCTTGGGGATGCGAGTGTACGTATATTAGCGTTCACAGACCAGTCTTGTATTTTGTTAAAATTTGATTGGTGACGCGAGTGTACGTTTATTAGCGTTCATAGACCAGTATTATATTCTGATCAAATTTTGATTCGCAGAAACGTAAATTATAAAATAATTTCGTTGGCTTCAAGAGCCGGGTGTACCTTTGTTGGGGACCCGAGTGTACTTTTATAAGCGTTCAGAAACCATTCTTATATATTGTTAAAATTTGATTCGCATAAAGGTTGTAAATTATAAAATAATTTGTTTGGCTTCAAGAGCCGGGTGTACCTTTGTTGGGGACCCGAGTGTACTTTTATTAGTGTTTATAGACCAGTTTTGTATTTTGTTCAAATTTGATTCCCAGAAACGTAAATTTTATAAATATTTTTTGGCTTCAGGAGCCGGGTGGACCTTTGTTGGGGGTCCCGAGTGTACTTTTATTAGCGTTCACAGACCAGTATTGTGTTTGATTTGCAGAAACGTTGACCAATGAGATGAGGATGATGTGTATGACGTGTAAATGAGACTGTGTAGTCCTCTAAAGACCCAGGCCGACCATTCCTGAGAGGTATGGTTAATTAAACCCCAACCATGAAAGTACACCCTCAACCACTGTCTAATATTCAAATCCTTATAAAAGTAATAACTACCTTTACTACGATTTCAACCAGCAACCTTCGTCTCTGAAAATCACCTGTTAAATAAAACAGCTGATTCACGGCGACGACTTTACCTCTAGACCAACAACCCGGTGCTGACAGTGAAATATAATTTTGTTCGGTCACTGTGCAGCCAAAATGAACTTCTTGCATCTTATTTTCAATAACTTGACAATTAATAATTTAAGCAAATTAGCAACAAAAGTACTCCCATTTATTTTATTTACCAAGACAATAAATTTGTGATTTTAAAGCAGTAGTAGAATAGTGGAAAATTTGCCAAATAGAAAATTTTTTTATTTCCCTTTTTTGCTGTTGGTAATATTCATGATTAACTAAAAAACATGTTGTGGTTTTGTTTCAGACTGGTGTTCACTGGACAGAACGTTAATGAAGCCGAAATTAAGACTGTATCTAGAACATTACGTAATATAATTGTATACAATTTTATCAATAAATACATGTTTTGTAATGAAATTGTGTTTACTTTACCAAAAAAAATCCTTACTCGTTAAAATAGATTTCATATTAAAAAAGGATTTCTGTTGGATGTTAGTCGAACAGTAACATTATTTATAAACAATAAGTAAACGGTTGCTATGATAGCAACTTCTGGCAATCTGCATAAGAAATTACCGACCGATTTTCAAATCGACAAATTTGACAGCTCCAATGCAATACTCAAACAAGTGCAATACTCAAACAATCTTAATTAAAATCGTCAAGAAGGTATTGTTGGGTCAATTACAAACTAGTTCTACGGACATCCGCTAGATAGCGTAGGAATGCACTTTAGCGTACTTTATTTCTAGTAAAACTCAATAGATAGCGTGGAATACTTTCTAAATGAAGTTGTAATTTATTTATAAATGTGTTAATCTTTTTAATAAGCGATATTTTTAGTTTCTCTTGCCTATATGAATATATAGGAAGGGAAGTATTGTTTTCATGTCGATTTTTCGAAATCGAGTTTTCATCGAATCTATACGTTTTCAGACCCCCTGAACCCAAAAAACATGTTTTTAGCGATTGGTCTGTGTGTGTGTGTGTGTGTATGTGCGCGCGCGCGCATGCGTGCGTGCGTGTGTGCGCGTGCGTGTGTGGTGTGTGTCTGTGTGTGAACAGAATATCTCAAGAACGGAACATCGTACGAACTTGAAACTTGAAACTTTAGTTGCATACCACTACCGGACCCGACACGAACATTTTCATCAAAATCGGTCAACCGGAAGTAGTAGTTTATTCGTGTAATTTTTCACTTTTTTGCGATTTTCTCAAAAACTGGTACTACGATTTTTTTTTAAAATAGCCTGGTTTATTCAAGTTTTTATTCTCTACAAGATAGGGTAGGCGCCATGTTTGCTGAAATTCTTGGTGAGGCTGTTTTCACGTAAAAACGTTGTTTTCTTTTAAGATTACGGCTTTAATATGCATTTTAGCGCAAAAATTTATATAACAAAAGTTGTAGAGAATGTAAAATTCCACAACTTTTATTTCAAACATTTTTTTGTATAACGCTTAGTTTAGCGGTAATTAGCAATTTTTTGATTTTTTCTCACGAAAACGTGTGAAAAATCGATTTTTTTAAGATTTCGGCTTTAGTACGCATTTTACGACAAAAGTGTATACATTAAAATTTATAGGAAATTAATAGATCTACAACTTTTATTTAAAGAATCTTTCTTTACAGAGCCTAGTTTAGCGTGAAAGTGTGATTTTCCGTTTTTTTAAGCCAAACTGAGTACGATTTCCATTTGCGTCATTCACTCATGATTAAATTAAGGTTATGTTTTTGAGGTTAGTGTTTTCTTTATTTCTAATGTTTTATTACTAATGTTAGGTTTATTATTAATTATTTGCATTGGCAAGAGAAAGTTGTGTGAGTGTTTTACACCAGATTTTTTATAAAATATTCCAGTGTTAATATTGCATACACACAAGCTGGGCTTACCAAATTTTTTTAACAAAACACAATAATGTGTTTATGCAATAACGCTGTCACCAAACAAAGTTGCACGTCTGGCCAGTATTACTTAACAGCTGATAAAGAGTTTTGGATTAACTCAAAATGCTACATTTTCGTTTGCAGTAAAAAGTAACAAGAAATTTATGAAACATAGGTAGCTAATAAGAAAAAACCAAAAGTTTTTGCTGTTTAATATTTTTTATTTACACAAATTAAATACATCAACTATAATAAAAGTATTTTCACAAGAGATGTCTAGGAGATGCAAACTCAGAAATGATGTTCTAAAATCCTGCAACACAAAAATCTCATTATAATTAAAGGCTGCATAATCTTTTTACTTTCTCTTGCCTATATGAATATATGGAGGAAGAAAGTATTGTTTTCATGTCGATTTTTCGAAATCGAGTTTTCACCGGATCTACACGTTTTCAGACCCCCTGGACCCAAAATACATGTTTTTAGTGATTGGTCTGTGTGTGTGAACAGAATATCACTAGAACGGAACATCGTACGAACTTGAAACTTCAGTTCTACCACTACAGGGCTCGACACGAACATTTTTATCAAAATCGGTCAACCGGAATAGTAGTTTATTTGTGTAATTTTTCACTTTTTTGTGATTTTCTCAAAACGGGTCCTACGATTTTATTTCAAATTGCCTGGTTTACTAAATTTTTTGTGCTCTACAAGATAGGGTAGACCCCATGTTAGCTGAAAATCTTGGTGAGGCTCTATCCACGTAAAAAAATTGTTTTTTTAAGATTGCGGCTTTAATATGCATTTTAGCGCAAAAATTTATATAACAATTGTAGAGAATTTTAAATTCTACAACTTTTATTTCTAACATTTTTTTGTTTAAACGCTTAGTTTAGCAGTAATTAGCGAGTTTTTGATTTTTTCTCACGAAAACGTTTGAAAAATCGGTTTTTTTAAGATTTCGGCTTTAGTACGCATTTTACGACAAAAATGTATATAATAAAATTTATAGGAAATTAAATGATCTACAACTTTTATTTAGAGCATTTTTTTCTCTACAGAGCCTAGTTTAGCGTGAAAGAGTGATTTTCCGTATTTTTAAGCCAAACTGAGGTCAATTTTCATTTTGCGTCTTTCACTCATGATTAAAATTAGGTTATGTTTATTGAGGTTAGTTATTTTGTTTATTTCTAATGTTTTATTACCAATGTTAGGTTTTATTGTCAATTATTTGTATTGGCAAGAGAAAGTTGTGAGTGTTGTGACTCACTTGTATTGCTGGTTGCATACGTCAGAGTACTCTTAGCATAGACAGACTTTTATGTGTAATCATGAGTAAACGATGTAAAGTGAAAAGCAACCTCTGTACAACTTACAAATACAGGAACTCACTAATTGACATTAAACTAGGCTCTGTAGGAGCAGAATGGCTAAAATAAAAGTTATAATTTATATAAATTTTGATCCTAAAATGCATACTAAGGCAACAATCTTAAATAATTGCCCCTAAAGAAAGCGTTGTACAAAAGAATGTTTGAAATAAAATTTACAGGTTTTTCAAAGGTTCTACCACTTTTGCTTTAAAAAGCATATTAAGGCCACAATCTTGAAAAAAAAAAAAATTTTACAAGAGAACAGTATCCCCAAGAATTTCAGGAGGCATGGCGCTATCCCATCTTACAGAGCATAAAAAATGTTGTAAAGCAGGTAAATTTAAAAAAAAAAATCTGGTGTAAAACACTCACACGACTTTCTCTTGCCAATGCAAATATTTACCAATAAACCTTACAATAGTAATAAAACATTAGAAATAAATAAAAAACTAACCTCAAAATTATAACCTTATTTCAATCATGAGAGAAACGCGCAAAATGAAAATCAACCTCAGTTTGGCCTAAAAATACGGAAAATCAATCTTTCACGCTCAACTAGGCTCTGTAGAGAAAAATGCTATAAATAAAAGTTGTAGATCTTTATATTTCCTATAAAATTTATTATAGACACTTTTGTCGTTAAATGCATTCTAAGGCCGAAATCTTAAAAAAAATCGATTTTTCTCACGTTTTCGTGAGAAAAAAATCAGAAAATCGCTAATTACTGCTAAACTAAGCGTTATACAAAAAAATGTTTGAAATAAAAGTTGTAGAATTTTGAATTTTCTACAACTTTTATTATATAACGTTTTGCGCTAAAATGCATATTAAAGCCGTAATCTTAAAAAACTATGTTTTTACGCGAAAACAGCCTTACCCAGAATTTCAGTAAACATGACGCCTAGCCTATCTTGTAGAGAATAAACAATTGAGTAATCCAGGCGATTTTTAAAAAAATCGTAGGACCAGTTTTTGAGAAAATCGTAAAAAATTGAAAAATTATACGAATAAACTACTACTTCCGGTTGACCGATTTTGATGAAAATGTTCGTGTCAGGTCCGGTAGTGGTATGTAACTTAAGTTTCAAGTTTGAAGTTCGTACAATGTTCCGTTCTTGAAATATTTTGTTAACACACACACACACACACACACACACACACACACACACACACACACACGCGCGCGCGCGCGCGCGCGCGCACACACACACACACGCAGATACACACACACACACACACACAGACCAATCGCTAAAAACATGTTTTTTGGGTTCCGGGGGTCTGAAAACGTATAGATCAGGTGAAAACTCGATTTCTTAAAATCGACATGAAAACCCCCGAGCAATTTGGTTTTCGTCAAGGACACTCCACAACTACCCAACTCCTCCGCATCGTCACGGCACTTGTGGATGCCAGAAATTCTTACTGTGACACGACGGCTGTACTGCTTGATTTTCGGGCTGCATTTGACCGCGTCTGGCATATGGGCCTCCTTTACAAACTGGCACAATTCTTTCCCCCTCAACTGTCCGATTACTCCATTCCTATCTTACTGGAAGACAATTCCAAGTCTCTGTCACTATTCCTCAGTTCCACATGGCCATGTCCCCACTCACCCCTTCGTCCGCGGGTGTACCTCAGGGCTCGGTCCTTGGGCCCATCCTCTATCTTATGTACACCTTCGATTTTCCTGTCCGTGATTCAATCCAATTCGGACTGTTTGCCGATGATGCTATTCTGTACCGTCACGGCAGATGCCTCCGCCTCAATTGCCGCGCGCTTCAAACTCAGCTTCTAGACATCACTAGCTGGTGTCGTATCTGGAGACTATCACTTAACCCCACAAAATGCGAAGCAATCCACTTTACACTAAAACGCAATGTTCCTCCGCCTTTACGATTGGAAGGGGAACTCCTCCCATGGCAGAACAGCGTGAAATATCTAGGGGTTGACCTAGATAAACGATTGACACTTCGACAGCACATTGACAGCAAGCTTAGCAAGGGTAGGGCCTTGTTCGCTTTACTCATCCCTTTGTTCCTCTCTCCTGCATACTCCTCAAAACTGAAACTTCTGATGTACTCCTCTATCCTACGTCCTTTCCTTTTGTACGGGTCACCGGTATGGTGGCCCTTTCTCTCCAAGTCCAACAAAAGACGTACTTCAGCATACCAGAACAAAGTCCTCCGGTGCATCACACAGTTCCACTATCTTATATCCAATCGCATCATACACGAACACCTTCTCTTCCCTTCTATGGAGGACTTTATTTACAATACCTCGAAACGGCTACACGACGCTGGGAAAACTGACGGACCCCAGATCATTCAGGACTTGTACCGACGCCCACACCCACCTGAAGTCTCTATCCCATTACCATTCCACGACTTTATCTAAATTTTAGTATGACCCACTTAACAAAATTTAGAGTTGCCACATTTTTATTCTGCCCTGTATTCCTCTTATTTGCCCATGCCCCTCCTACTTGTATGACTCACTCCCCCCAGTTTGTAGTTGTCCCCATGTTCCTATGCATAATCACTCCACTACGGTGAAAAGAGCCGCCATTTTAAATTAATAAACACTCAGAAGATAAAAAGGCCGGTGATTATGCCAAACTCTACCCTTTCCGTCTCCCCTGAAATCATAAACTAACCCCTACCTTAAATTATACCTTTATTCCACGTTCAGTAAAGTGCATGCCTTCCCCTCACCAAGATAATAGGCCTCCCACAAAACTGAAAAAAGGCCACTGAAAAATAAAAGAGCCGCTCTTAAATCCACTTGTCCCTTAATTTAAATTTTCCACAAATAACTTCTAAAAATAAATTACCTCCTTTCAAGTCCCAGTTCCAATGTCCCACGAACCAGAATCCTATTTCCTATTTAAACTATAAAATTCCCCCTAAATTTCTTGAGGTTGCAATTATTCTGTTATATTGTTCCCCGAGCGACCAGGTGTTCCTTAACACGATGTCGCCATCATAGGGCTTCTTAGCCCTCCCAACCAGGATTCAGGATTCAGGATTCAGGACATGAAAACAATACTTTCCTTCCTATATATTCATATAGGCAAGAGAAAGTAAAAATTGTAGGAGTCATTTTTGAGAAAACTGCATGAATGAACTAATTGTGATGAAAATGTTCGTTACGGGTCCTATAGTGGTCAAGTTTCAAATTGGTGTGATGTTCCGTTCTTGAGATATTTTCTTCACACACACAGACAGACCCATAATTACTAAAACATGTTTTTTGGGTTACGGTGAAATTCTGCTTTTTTTACTTACAGCTGGGAATTTTTGAATAAATTTTAAAAGTGTAGTCAATTCAGACCTCCCAGTGCAGTTCAATTGTATCATTATAATAAATTAATTATATAACTTATTCTATGAATTTATCTGTTCCTAGTGACTTATTTTTACCAAGAAATTGTACATTTTTACATAAATATAGTTTAATTATTACTCAAAAGTAATGTCTGTTACTTCAAGAACTCATAACCTCTATGGACAAAATTTCATATGTACACATTTTACAATATTAAATGTATATAGCCTATACCTTTATAACCACGTAACAGAAAATCTGGTGTGAAACACATATAACCTAACATTAGTAATAAAACATTAAAAATAAAGAAAAACTAACCTCAAAAACATAACCTTATTTAAATCATGAGTGAAGGACGCAAAATGAAAATCGACCTCAGATTGGCATAAAAATACGGAACATCACTCTTTCACGCTAAAATAGGCTCTGTAGAGAAAAATGCTTCAAATAAAAGTTGTAGATCTTGTAATTTCCTATAAATTTGACTATATACACTTTTGCCGTAAAATGCATTCTAAGGCCGAAATCTTAAAAATACCAATTTTTCGCACGTTTTCGTGAGAAAAAAACAGGAAATGGCTAATTACCACTAAACTAAGCATTATACAAAAAAATGTTTGGAATAAAAATTGTAGTATTTTAAATTTTCTAAATTCTTTAATATATACATTTTTGCGCTAAAATGCATATTAAAACCATAATCTTATAAAAAACTATCTATTTACGGGAAAACAGCCTCACCCAGAATTTCAGCAAACATGGCGCCTACCCTATCTTGTAGAGCATAAACAATTTCATAAACCAGGTGATTTAAAATAAAATCGTACAACCAGTTTTTGAGAAAATCACAAAAAAGTGAAAAATTACACGTATATACTACTACTTCTGGTTGACCGATTTTGATGAAAACATTCGTGTCGGGTCCGGTAGTGGTATGTAACTTAAGTTTCAAGTTTTAAGTTCGTACAATGTTCCGTTCTTGAGATATTCTGTTCACACACACACTTTTGGGTTCAGGTGGCTGTTTACGTGTAGATTCGGTGAAGAGTGATTGAGTGAGAGATTTGTTAAAATGGACATGAAAACAATACTTTCCTTCCTATATAATTATTCATATAGGCAAGAGAAAGTAAAAAAAAAAAAAATACGCTCTATTATACACATTTTAGCTGTAATTATTTTAGCTATAAATTAGCGATCTCTATTTAGCTGATAAATAGACTGTTCATGTGGCTGACAGACATGATGCCTCATGTCCGTCATGAGGCAGAAACTGGCTGAACGTGTTAATTTCATCTCTTTTTCATGAGAAAAAACAGAAAATCGCTAATTACCGCTAAACTAAGCATTATACAAAAAAATGTTTGAAATAAAAGTTGTAGGATTTTAAATTATCTACAACTTTTTTTATATACATTTTTGCGCTAAAATGCATATTAGAGACAATCTTAAAAACACAATTTTCACGTAAAATCAGCCTCTCCAAGAATTTCAGCAGACATGACGCCTACCCTAGCTTGTAAAGCATAAAAAATGTAGTAAATGAGGCGATTTTTAAAAAAATCGTAGGACTGTTTATGAGAAAAATGCAAAAAAGTGAAAAATTACTCGAATAAACTACTACTTCCGGTTTTCCAATTTTGATGAAATGTTCGTGTCGCATCTGGTAGTAGTATCTAACTTAAGTTTCAAGTTCGTACGATGTTTCGTTCTTGAGATATTCTGTTCACACACACGCACGCGCGCGCGCACACGTACACACCAATCGCTAAAAACATGTTTTCTTGGGTTCGGGGGTCTGAAAACGTGTAGAGCCGGTGAAAACTTGATTTCGAAAAATCAACATGAAAACAATACTGTCCTTCTTATATATTCATATAGGCAAGAGAAAGTAAATTTAATTACATTTAACATAAATACATCGTTAAAAATTAAAAAAAAAAATCAAATCTGACCTTTGAAGTCCGTTTTATGGTTCCGGAATCAGGACCTGAATCTAGTCGTTTCCGCTTCATATCTAAAACAAAAAAATACATTTCTACAGAAAATACCTTCATTGGATTAACCTCAAAAATTTTCTTGAATCTTAAATTACATTTTTATGCTTAATGTGTAAATATTGCAATCTCTTCAATTGAGAACAATAAGCAACCCCATGACCCAATGAGATTAGGATAATCGATCATGTCACTTTAATATGCCGTAACCCTCATTTCTGTCAAAATCGAGATTTCGCGCTTTACTGCATTACTATCCTCAAGTATAAGCCCTAGCAAAATGTTGTAAGCCACATTGCGATATAAATAAATAAATAAATGTATCATAACTGTTACAAATAAAAAAATCTGGTGTGAAACACTCACACAACTTTCTCTTGCCTATCCAAATAATAAACAATAATCCTAACATTAGTAATAAAACATTAGAAATAAACAAAAACTAACCTCAATAAACATAACCTAATTTTAGTCATGAGTGAAAGACCCAAAATGAAAATCGACCTCAGTTTGACTTAAAAATACGAAAAATCACTCTTTCTCACTAAACTAGGCTCCGTGGAGAAAAATGCTCTTAATAAAAGTTGTAGATCTATTAATTTTTTATAAATTCTACTATATACACTTTTGTCGTAAAATGCATACTAAGGCCGAAATCTTAAAAAAATCAATTTTTCACACATTTTCATGAGAAAAAAACAGAAAATCGCAAATTACCGCTAAACTAAGCGTTACACAAAACATTGTTTGAAATAAAAGTTGTAGGTTTTTAAATTGTCTACAATTTTTAAATTAAATAATAAATTTTTGCGCTAAAATGCATATTAAAGCCGTAATCTTAAAAAAACAACGTTTTTACGAGAAAACACCCTCACCAAGAATTTCAGCAAACATGGCGCCTACCCTATCTTGTAGAAAATAAAAAAATTGAGTAAACCAGGCGATTTTTAAAAAAATCGTAGGACCCGTTTTTGAGAAAATCGCAAAAAAGTGAAAATTTATACTTGTAAACTGCTACTTCCGGTTGTGCCGATTTTGATGAAAATGTTTGTGTCGGGTCCGGTAGTGGTATGTAACTTAAGTTTTAAGTTTCAAGTACATACGATGTTTCGTTCTTGAGATATTTTGTATACACACACACACACACACACAGACCAATCGCTAAAAACATGTTTTTTTGGGTTCAGGGGGTCTGAAAACGTATAGATCCGGTGAAGAGTGGATTTCTTAAAATTGACATGAAAACAATACTTTTCTTCCTATATATTCATATAGGCAAGAGAAAGTAAAAATTTATAAATTTTAATAACAATAAACTGCGCTCTGTAAAATTTCTATTTTGTGGCTTACGATATATTGAAGTGACAAAGTCAAAATGTATGACGTGAAGCCTTGTATATATAGACTAATGTACTAATAGAGTATGGTTAATCGAACATAGGGCATCAAAAAAGTACACTGGTAACCACTGTATAATGTTCAAATCCATACAGCTGACACGCGGCGACAACTTGGTGAGATGAATGTTAATAAACTAAGAAAATCCAAATCAAATGTACAGTACCTCTTCCAAAGAACTAAACATATCTTTAACAAAACAAACATTTCAATCGAAACAAACGTAGGTATTATAAAACAGTCTTACAACTAGAAATATTCAATGGAATTAAAACGAGTTATTTATTTATTTATTATATTATTGGAAAACTGGAAAAACTTTCAAAAATTTGAAAAGAGAATGTTACTAAACATGTTTTGGTCTAATAAAACAGAAAGATTTAGACCAAAATCAAAAGTAGAAACATCAAAAAAAATAAACACTAGGTTACAGACACATTCTATAAAACGAGTGAAAATACAGGGTGCGGCAGAAATAATAAGCGGCGGGTTTCAATTAATCACTATTTTGAATCTGGCGGATCTCTCATTGTGTGTAAATGAGAGTAAATGAGAGGAGAGTCGCCCTTGGAAATGAGTACACCAGTTTGTATTCCCTTCCCATATGTTAGCTGTTAGTGAAGGAGCGGAATTTTTCATGTACGTGGAAGTGTGAATAAGCGATAGTACTGGGCTCTATCAACTCCATCCACTCTGCTACCGAAACGTTGACAGTTCGGTGCGCTGTAATGGCCGCCACAAAAATAATCAGGCCTTATTTCTTTAAGAACAAACCTGGGGAAACGTGTACAGTAAATTCTCTTTTATACAGAAAACATTTATTTACACTCAATCTGTTTATTGCAGGGCTAAAATAAATAGTTGTGTTTCTTATCACATGGTCAGCCAATTAAATGACTGAATCATTTAACAACAGAAGAGGTAGAAATGTACTGTGACACTAATCAGAGTTGTCTCCTCTGAAAGTAATGGATTTCATTATACAGTTGGACCCTGTGGTGGTGAATGAAGTGAAGGTGTCATTTGCAGAGTGGGCCCGGTATGCTGATAAGCATACTTTTCCACTCAGTGAGGAAGACACTGGTGGTGAACCACCTCACTCTTCGATTTACTTAGTAAATCCTCTACAGGTTCAAACCAGCCTTTTAGCTGATGACCTAAACAACTAACATGATTCAAACTTTTCTTCTAGCTGAAATTCAAAATAGTGATGGTCTGTGATACCAACAAGATGAAGCAACTGCGCATACTGCTGTACGCCTAATTAGCATGACAGCATTACAGAATCTGTTTCCAGGACGTCTAATTTCCCGATTCGGAGAAAAAACATGGCCACTTCAATATCAAGATCTCACAGCACCTGATTATTTCTTTTGGGGCTATTTGAAGCAAAAAGTATTCGAGACCAGACCAGCAAATATTAAACAGTTGTGACATAGAGTTCAACAAGTGACAAACAGGGTATAGCCGGTTACATTGCAAAAATTTATGGGTTTCAAAGTCGTATACAACAGTGCATTGAAAATGGTAGTTGACATCTAACAGACGTTATATTCAAAAAGCAAAGAGTCATCCGATCTCCAAGCACTGTATTTTAAGGTTAATGTAATAGAAATTTAAAAAAGAATACAAGAATTTGTAATATTTTTCATTTTAAACCCGCTTATTATTTCTGCTGCATCTGTATACTGTAAAGAGATATTTAACAAAATCAACAGGACAAAGAGTTTGAGGAACAAAAGAAATTATAAGAAACAATAAATATAGAATAACAGATCACGGTTGTTTAAGCAGAATAATGAGTTATGAAAAAGGTGAACTACCGTTTTTTCTGCAGGGAAGAAAAGAGTAAGAAATAAAGGGGCATATCGTAACAAAGACAGAAGAATGGAAAAACTTTATAAAACAGGAAAAATAAGATGGAGAAATAAGAGGAATTAATTTGTTCATTGTTTTGAGTGCATTATCATTTTGGCTTTTTCACTGTTTAGGTTAGCACCTTGTAAAAATGGTTTTGTGGATTTTAAGATAAAAATTTGCCTCGAAATTAAACCTTTGGAGGACCAATACACATTTATAGCGGTCAGTGCATAAGACCAAAAAAAACTTGTGATGGAACACGTAAAAATGAGGAGAGGAAAAGAATAGGAACATTGACCAAATGTACAGAAAACTAATATCATGTGCAAAACGTACTTACCAGTTTGAAACTTGATGCAGAAACACATATAATTATAACACGCCGCACAGCCGACTTGATGAACTTTTATGATTCACTTAAAGTACATAAACAATAAAAAACACAACAAATACAATATAAACGAGCGTTAAAACGAATAAGCCTTAACGAAGCGGGAAGCACATCCGCACATGACGCGTCTCAGTGTGCAAGTGGCCAACAAAAAGAAGAAAGAAGGAAGAGGAAGAAAAAGTAAAGAGGATTACAAGATAGTGCAACCCCGGTACAAAATGCCTTAACATTCACAATTAAAAAATCTGGTGTGAAACACTCTCACAACTTTCTATTGCCAATTCAAATAATTACCACTATAACCTAACATTAGTAATAAAACATTAGAAATAACAAAAAAACTAGAAACCTCAATAAACATAACCTAATTTTCATCATGAGTGAAAGACGCAAAATAAACATCTACCTCAGTTTGACTTAAAAAATACAGAAAATCACACTTGCACGTTAAACTAGGCTCTGTAGAGAAAAATTCTATGAATAAAAGTTGTAGATCTTTTAATTTCCTATAAATTTGATTATACACTTATGTCGTAAAATGCATTCTAAGGCTGAAATTTTTAAAAAATTAATTTTTTTACACGATTTCAAGAGAAGAAAAACAGAAAATCGCTAATTACCGCTAAACTAAGCGTTATATAAAAAAATGTTTGAAATAAAAGTGGTAGAATTTTAAATTCTCTACACCTTTTGCCCTGAAATACATATTAACGTCACAATTAAAAAAAAAAAAGTTTACGAGAAAACAGCCTCACCAAAAATTTCAGCAGTCATGGCACTTACCCTATCATATAGAGCATAAAAAATTTACTAAATGAGGCGATTTTAAAAAAAATCGTAGGACC
This sequence comes from Catonia carolina, assembly GCA_035578175.1. Taxonomy (NCBI): domain Eukaryota; kingdom Metazoa; phylum Arthropoda; class Insecta; order Hemiptera; family Achilidae; genus Catonia; species Catonia carolina. The sequence continues at coordinate 14,748,707 of JAQMRL010000012.1, read as the reverse complement.
AGTTTTTGAGAAAATCGCAAAAAAGTGAAAAACTACACAAATAAACTACTACTTACGATTGACCGACTTTGATGAAAATGTTCGTGTCGGGTCCTTTATTGGTATCTAATTTAAGTTTCAAGTTTGTACAATATTCCATTCTTGAGATATTCTGTTCACACACACACACACATACAGACCAATCACTAAAAACATGTTTTTTGGGTTCAGGGGGTCTGAAAACATGTAGATCCGGTGAAAATTTGATTTCTTAAAATCGCCATGAAAACAATACCTTCCTTCCTATATGAATATATAATATAGGCAAGAGAAAGTAAAAAACAGGTACAATGATAATCAATAGAGTGATATCAGTGATCTTTGAATGGTAGCAGTGGGCTGTTTAACAAAGTGAAGTAAATAGCCTACTACGCCAGCTATACAATTATGTTTAGACTTTGTGATGCTTCCGTGTGAGTTCCTTTCAAATCTAGACACTCTAATTGCAATGAAACTATCTGTGTAAACTAAAGACTTATAGTTTCACTAGGATAGAGTAAAACGTTCTATTGTTTAATTACTTTTCTGGATTGTTCTGTTACGTTCATTATCCTTTGACAAAGTTCCGATTGATTTACAGTAAAATAACAAATGTAATACACCAAAATTTTGAGGCGTAGTTATCCATGTTTTCCATGTGTAAAAATTAAAACATTTGCACAACTGAAATTTTTTATAGGTCGAATAAATATCAGATTTCAAAAATTTATTTTATTAACACAACAAATTTGCAAATTCACACAACACAAAAATCTGGTGTGAAACACTCACACAACTTTCTCTTGCCAATGCAAATAATTAACAATATAACCTAACATTAGTAATAAAACATTAGAAATAAAAAAAAACTAACATTAAAAACATAACCTTATCATATAATCATGAGTGAAAGACGCAAAATGAAAATCGAACTCAGTTTGGCTTAAAAATACGGAAAATTACTCTTTCACGCTAAACTAGGCTCTGTATAGAAAAATGCTACAAATAAAAGTTGAAGATCTTTTAATTTACTAGAAATTAGATTATATACACTTTTGTCGTAAAATGCGTACTAAAGCCAAAATCTTACAAAAGTCGATTTTTCAAACGTTTTCCTGAGAAAAAATCAAAAACTCGCTAATTACTGCTAAACTAAGCGTTAAACAAAAAATGTTTGAAATAAAAGTTGTAGAATTTAAAATTCTCTACAACTTTTGTTATATAAATTTTTGCGCTAAAATGCATATTAAAGCCGTAATCTTAAAAAACAAGGTTTTTACGTGAAAACAGCCTCACCAAGAATTTCAGGAAACATGGCGCCTACCCTATCTTGTAGAGAATAAAAAATTGAATAAACCAGGCGATTTTTAAAAAAATCTTAAGACCAGTTTTTGAGAAAATCACAAAAAAGTGAAAAATTACACAAATAAACTACTACTTGCGGTTGACCGATTTTGATGAAAATATTCGTGTCGAGTCCGGTAGTGGTATGCAACTTAAGTTTCAAGTTTCAAGTTCGTACGATGTTCCGTTCTTGAGATATTTTGTATTCACACACACACACAGACACACATACACACACGCGCACGCACACACACACACACACACACACACACACAGACCAATCGCTAAAAACATGTTTTTTGGGTTCAGGGGGTCTGAAAACGTATAGATCCGGAGAAAACTCGATTTCGAAAAATCGACATGAAAACAATACTTTCCTTCCTATATATTCATATAGGCAAGAGAAAGTAACAAAACTGTCTGACGGTTAGTTAATATATCTTTGATATCATACAGATCGTTTTTTATTTCTATTATTCCTTCGGAGATAACCGTAACCTGAAAAATACAATATACAATATTACTGATATGTAAAAGTTCATCTTATTACTAAATATTTTTCAATTACATACTGCTTCTGGTTTGTGTAAGACTTTAAAAGTAACGATTACAGAGAACATTAACATACAATACTTTTTAATATAATCAGCTAGTTGGATGTTCATAGGTTACAATTGTTACTGAAAGAAAACAAAAACAATCTGGTGTGAAACACTCACACAACTTTCTCTTGCCAGTTCAAATAATTAACAATAAACCTAACATTAGTAATAAAACATTAGAAATAAACAAAAAACTAACCTCAAAAACATAACCTTATTTTAATCATGAGTGAAAGACGCAAAATGAAAATCGATCTCAGTTGGCCTTAAAAATACGGAAAATCACTCTTTCACGCTAAACTAGGCTCTGTAGTGAAAAATAAGTGAAATAAAAGTTGTAGAACTTTTTATTTCCTATAAAATTTATTATATACACTTTTGTCGTAAAATGCATTCTACGGCCGAAATCATAAAAAAATCAATTTTTCACTCGTTTTCGTGAGAAAAATTCAAGAAATCGCTAATTACCGCTAAACTAAGCGTTATACAAAAAAATCTTTAAATAAAAGTTGTAGGATTTTAAATTCTCTACAACTTTTATTATATAAATTTTTGCGCTAAATTGCATATTAAAGCCGTAATCTTAAAAAAACTATGTTTTTACGTGAAAACAGCCTCACCCAGGATTTCAGCAAACATGACGCCTACTCTATCTTGTAGAGAATAAAAATTTGAGTAAACCAGGCGATTTAAAAAAAATCGTAGGACCAGTTTTTGAGAAAATCGCAAAAAAGTAAAAAATTACACGAATAAACTACTACTTCCGGTTGACCGATTTTGATGAAAATGTTCGTGTCGGGTCCGGTAGTGGTATGTAACTTAAGTTTCAAGTTTGAAGTTCGTACGTTGTTCCGTTCTTGGGATATTCTGTTCACACACACACACACACACACACACACAGACCAATCGCTAAAAACATGTTTTTTTGGGTTCAGGGGGTCTGTTTACGTATAGATGCGGTGAAAACTTGATTTCTTAAAACCGGCATGAAAACAATACTTTCCTTCCTATATATTCATATAGGCAAGAGAAAGTAAAAATCTGGTGTGAAACACTCACAGAACTTTCTCTTGCCAATGCAAAAAATTAACAACATAATGTAACATTACTAATAAAACATTAGAAATAAACAAAAAAAACTATCCTCGATAAACATAACTCAATTTTAATCATGAGTAAAAGACGCCAAATGAAAATCAACCTCAGTTTGGCTTAAAAAGACGGAAAATCACTCTTTTACGCTAAACTAGGCTCTGTAGTAAAAAATGCTTTCAATAAAAGTTGTACATCTTTTAATTTCCTATAAATTTGATTATATACATTTTTGTCGTGAAATGCATACTAAGGCCGAAATCTTAAAAAAATCGACTTTTCACACGTTTTCGTGAGAAAAAAATCAGAAAATCGCTAATTACTGCTAAACTAAGCGTTATACAAAAGAAATGTTTGAAATAAAAGTTGTAGAATTTTACATTCTCTACAACGTTTATTATATACATTTTTGCGCTTAATTGCATATTAAAGCTGTAATTTTAAATCAACTATGTTTTTACATAAAAACACCCTAACCAAGATTTTCAGCAAACATGGCGCCTACCCTATCTTGTAGAGAATAAAAAATTGAGTAAACCAGGCGATTTTTAAAAAAATCGTAGGACAAGTTTTTGAGAAAATTGCAAAAAAGTGAACAATTATACGAATAAACAACTACGTCCGGTTGACCGATTTTGATGAAAATGTTCGTGTCGGGTCCGGTAGTGGTATGTAACTTAAGTTTTAAGTTTCAAGTTCGTACAATGTTCCGTTCTTGAGATATTCTGTTCACACACACACACACACACACACACACACACACACACACACACACAGACCAATCGCTAAAAACATGTTTTTTGGGTTTAGGGGGTCTGAAATATACGTTTTGATCCGGTGAAAACTCGATTTCGAAAAATCGACATGAAAACAATACTTTCCTTCCTATATATTCATATAGGCAAGAGAAAGTTGTAACACCTGTAATATCCGATTACAGATTGTTACGTGTTTTAGGGTTTTGTCGGCGTAATTTGTTGTGTTGGTTTCCTTTACTGTTTTGCTGGTGATGTAGAACTGCTTGCCGTCCGGTGGCGCGCTCTTCGTTTCTCCTACGAACTGCTTCTGCCCCTCGTGACAAGCTGCCTTCATGGTTTGCCTGGCTGCACTCTCTGACGTTGCTTCCCCGAGATATGCGATACTGTCACCCTTAGTTGAATTTTCTTAATGTTTTTCCTGTTACTGGAAGAGACGAGTTATTGTAGTTAAAGTGAAAGGTCGGTCTTGCCTGCGTTGCGATTCCGTACCTAATTTATAATTTATTCTTTTGGTGAAAAGTTTTTTTATATTTGTAAATGTTTATTTTATTTAAAGATGGTTTGTACTGACAGTTTTATTATGTTAAACATGACTTTGTTATTATGTGCATTCTGCTGTTTTCTACGTCGTTTTTCTGTATTAATCATATAGATTTTCCGTGTTGTAAACTTTGAAAATGTGAATTGATTATGTCGCTCAAATTAAAGTTTGAATTATGTTTGTACTCATTAAAACTTTTAGTGCTGGTTTGGAGTACAGGGTTCGGGATAATATGTCCTGACGACCTTACAACAAGAATATCCGAGTCTCATTGTCTGCCGCCTTCCATGTTTTAATTATCACTTGGGGATTCGATTCTTGAACACGAAAATCTTCATTTACCTATATATTGTGTCTGGACGGGATTTTTCATCTGGATTTTCCAATGTCTGGGCCCTTCCAAAAATTATTCTGTATGCCACCTCGTGATTTAGATTGCCAATTGGATTTGTGAGTTTTTTTAACAGCATAAGCATTAAGGACACAAGGTATGTGAGCATCAAATTTTATTTTATGAAATCAGTTTAAACCTACAGCGATTCAGTGAAATCGACCAGTTTTTAATGGAAGGATTCAGCACATTTATAACTATTATAAAATTTGTTTGTATGGAACAGGAAAATCTTTGTCTGGACATTAAATATTTTCTTTAATTTTTCATGTCAATTCCTAATTAGAAACCGACTAATTTTAATAAAATTTAAATATTTTCTTCAGCACCACATAATGTAACATCACATTTAATACCTTTTAAAGAAATTTAAATAACTAGCTAAGATCTATTTTTTTTTTAAATTTATATGTAAATCTAAGTAAACTTGTTTTTTTTACTCTTTTCAACAACTTCATAATTGAGTTAATACCTAAATTTTTTTATTTATATTTATGTGGTTATTTTTTTTGGAAATTAAATTTAAAAAAGTGGCTAAGCCACTGGTAAACATAATTAAATATATATATAAATATATCTATATATGTTGGCCAACAATAATTCATGATTATTAATTTGTATAAACGCAATATTTAACACATTGTTAATTTGTTAATTTTGAATTAGCCTTTCGGCAAATACTTATTCATTGTAATTAATTGCTGTGCACCTTATTATAAAATTGTTCTTACTGTACTAGATGAACTATTTTTGGTAATTATTATAATTCAATGCTAGTCGTATTCGATTATCAATTAAATTTGTTTACAACCTACTATAAATGATTTTTATTTTTCACTTATGCAACGATCCATGTGTTTTTGTTTTGTGCTTCTTAAATTTTTTTTTATTTGTTAACACCCTGTCCAACCTGTCGCATTATATTTTGGCCGTGTATGTTACCGGCGGTGATAGGGGTGATTACAAAGTAATTATTGACAAAATATAAGAGCAAGTATTGTCAAGTGATTGGCTAGCTACCAAGTGGGTAGGAGGCAATGCGTACGTTCACAGCTTATCAACTTTGAAAAATAGTACAGTTAAGTTTATTTTATGTCAATGATTTATAAATTATTAATAGTTTATTAAAAGTATCAATTTGATTGTAGTACAGCAGAATCTCGGTAGTCCGGCACCTCCAGTAATCCGGCCCTCTAAAATATTACGCCTAAAAGTATGAAACCTCACCCAGGACAGATTTTGGTAAGGGAAAGGGAAATCAACACGACCTAATTACGGCGGCGGATTTAATATAACATGTTTGTTTAGGATTTGATTAAAGAAATGAATAAGGAGACCTTAATTATTGTTAAATGGAATAAAACCCACAACTGGGTCATACCATACTCTGTACTTCATGGTGAATTGACAACGAAACGTAATTCTCAGAACCGAGCACTCCCATAACATACTAGGCGATAATTATGTTCAGTACAATGACTACACAAGTAGGCCTACTCAGGAAACCTTTTTTAATTAGTTAATTTAATTTAAAATCACTTAAAAATCAATGCATATTCATTTTTACTTTCTCTTGCCTATATGAATATATAGGAAGGAAAGTATTGTTTTCATGTCGATTTTTCACCGGATCTATACGTTTTCAGACCCCCTGAACCCAGAAAACATGTTTTAGCGATTGGTCTGTGTGTGTGTGTGTGTGTGTGTGTGTGTGTGTGTGTGTGTGTGTGTGTGTGTGTGCGTGCGCGTGTGTGTGTGTATGTGTGTATGTGTGTGTGAACAGAATATCTCAAGAACGGAACATCGTACAAACTTGAAACTTGAAACATAAGTTACATACCACTACCGGACCCGACACGAACATTTTCATCAAAATCGGTCAACCGGAAGTGGTAGTTTATTCGTATAATTTTTCACTTTTTTGCGATTTTCTCAAAAACTGGTCCTACGATTTTTTTTTAAATCGCCTGGTTTACTCATTTTTTTATGCTCTACAAGATAGGGTAGGCGCCATGTTTGCTGAAATTCTGCGTAAGGTTGTTTTTACGTAAAAACATTTTCTTTTTAAGATTGCGGCTTTAATATGCATTTTAGCGCAAAACGTTATATAATAAAAGTTATAGAGAATGTAAAATTCTACAACTTTTATTTCAAACATTTTGTATAACGCTTAGTTTAGCGGTAATTAGCAATTTTTTGTTTTTTTCTCACGAAAACGTGTGAAAAATCTCTTTTTTTAACATTTCGGCCTTAGAATGCATTTTACGACAAAAGTGTATATAATAAAATTTATAGGAAATTAAAAGATCTACAACTTTTATTTAAAACATTTTTTGTACAGTCCCTCGTTTAGCGTGAATGAGCGTTTTTCTGTATTTTTAAGCCAAACTGAGGTCGATTTTAATTTTGTGTATTTCACTAATGTTTTTTGAGGTTAGTGTTTTGTTTATTTCTTATGTTTTATTACTAATGTTAAGTTTATTGTTAATTATTTTCATTGGCACGAGAAAGTTGTGTGAGTGTTTACACCAGATTTTTTAATTTCTCTTGCCTATATGAATATATAGGAATGAAAGTATTGTTTTCACGTCGATTTTTCACCGGATCTACACGTTTTCAGACCCCCTGAACTAAAAAAACATATTTTTAGCGATTGGTCTATGTGTGGTGTGTGTGTGTGTGTGTGTGTGTGTGTGTGTGTGCGTGTGTGTGTGCGTGTGTGTGTGTGTGTGTGTGTGTGTGTGTGTGTGTGTGAACAAATATATCAAGAACGGAACATCGTACGAACTTGAAACTTAAGTTAGATACTAGTAGCGGCCCGACACGAACATTTTCATCAAAATCGGTCAACCGGAAGTAGTAGTTTATTCGTGTAATTTTTTACTTTTTTGAGATTTTCTCAAAAACCGCTCCTACGATTTTATTTACAATCGCCTGATTTACTATTTTTTTATGCTCTACAAGATAGGGTAGGCGCCATGCCTGCTGAAATTGTTGCGGAGTTTGTTTTCTCGTAAAAATTTTTTGTTTAAGATTTCGGCTTTAATATGCATTTTAGCGCAAAAAATGTATAGGCTATAACAAAAGTTGTCGACAAATTAAAATCCTACTACTTTTATTTCAAACATTTTTTTTGTATAACGCTTAGTTTAGCGGTAATTAGCGATTTTCTGTTTTTTTCTCACAAAAACATGCAAAAAATCCGTTTTTTTTTAGATTTCTGCTAGTTTTCCGTTTTAAAGATTTTTTTGCTATAAATCCGTTTATTTAAGATTTCTCCTAGTATGCAATTTATGACAAAAGTGTATAGGCCTAATCAAATTTATAGGGAATTAAAAGATCTACAACTTTTATTTAGAGCGTTTTCCTTTACAGAGCATAGTTTAGCGTGAAAAATTTGTTAGCCTAGTTTAGCGTGATTTTCCGTATTGTTAAGCTAAACTGAGGTTGATTTTCACTTTATTTCTTTCACTCGTCATTAAAATAAGATTGTTTTTTGAGGTTAGTTTTTTGTTCATTTTTAATGTTAGGTTATATTATTAATTATTTTCATTGGAGAAAGTCGTGTGATTGTTCACACCAGATTTTTTTTCTATTTATGCGACTGAGTATGCCGGTGTGCTTGTGTGTGCGTTGATAAATTAAGTATTGTTACTACATTTTCTGCCGTATTAGATGAGGTTTGCGAGAGGAACTTTGGCAGCTAAACTGGATGTATTGCTTAGTACTTAAGAATGCTAACCTCTACGTGTAGTAGTTTTTGCTGGCAATAAAGATTACGTTTTTAAAACAATAGAAGCTATTCATTAGTCATTTATATTTATTAGGATTGCTTTTCAATGGTTGTAGACTACTTTGTTTTTTAATGAAAATTACCTACTTTGTTTTTTTGTTTTTGTAGGTTACTTTGTTTTTTTAATGAAAATTACTTTTCAGACGATTAGCTGCAGCTTACATTATCTAGCTATCTTTCTTTAAATTTCCTTTTGGTGTGTATTTTACTCTATTTAAATTGTTAAATCAGGATTTTTGTGTTGTTTTCTGTTTTATAATTGTTGGTCTCTGTAATTATAAATTCGTGGAACTCCATTTCTATGAGTATTTCTCAAAACGAAAAACATTGATTATTTACTTATTTTGTTTCAACTTATGAATGTGGTAACACACTCTCTAAATGCGGTACTTTTCTTTTTTGTTACGTCTGACTGTTCTGCAATTACTGCTAATGACGACGGTAAAATAATGCGGTACTGATATTGGTAAATACAAAAGCAGCTAATCATTGTAAAAAACATCGCCGTTTCAGATTTATTTATGAAACACTGAATTCAAGTAGTAACGAATCTTCATGAATATCTAATGATATTTAAATCTCATTAAACAATATAATTTCAAACTTTATCAAATTCTAAATTTTACATTTAGGCCTACTCTCTTTATATTTTTTATATACTTTCGCATTTTTCAAATAAAAGTAATTCCATATAAATACAAGTGCAGCAAAAACAAACAAACATGTTTCCATCCTGAAAATTTCATACAAATAAAAATTTTAAGCACTTTATCAAAGAATAACATTAATTTAATTGTTATTGAAAAGAAGAAGAAACCTGAATATATTTTCCCTACAGAAAATATAAATATACGTATGTTAAAAGATGAGTCATCAAAAATGTTTATATAAATTAGAATAATAATAATAATTGTTAAAAAAGATACACAAGCTTTTAAACGGAATTGAATTAGGGATAAAAAATAGCCGACTCGTAGCGGTGACTTTACTGTTAGACCAACGCGCTGGGGAAGACTATAATTTACATTGCAAATTATTTATTCCCATTAAAATAAATTATTTATAATTTCCATCATAAAATTATTAATTATTAAAATAAATATTTAACTATTATTAAAATTATAAAGTATTTCTCTGCTCTAAAATTATTTATAACCCACCGTTTGGTTTGGCGGTAAAGTCGTTGCCGCTAGTCAGCTGTTTAAAAGCTGATTTTTGGAGATTAAGGTTCCTAATAATTTGTGTACGTTGCAATCTGTTCAATTGAGAACAATAAGCAACCCCATGACCCAATGATATGAGGATGATGTGTATGACGTGTAAATGAGGTGTAGTCTTGTACAGAACCAGGCCGACCATTCCTGAGAGAGTATGGTTAATTGAACCCCAACCATCAAAGTACACCGGTAACCACTGTCTAATATTCAAATCCGTATAAAAGTAACTAACCTTTACTAGGATAGTTACTTTTATACGGATTTGAATATTAGACAGTGGTTACCGGTGTACTTTGATGGTTGGGGTTCAATTAACCATACTCTCTCAGGAATGGTCGGCCTGGGTCTGTACAAGGCTACACCTCATTTACACGTCATATACATCATCTTCATCTCATTGGGTCATGGGCACAGAGTATAGAAGTAATAGAGAGGCCTAGTGGAGGAGCGAAGTGTGTCTACTTACCCCCACTCTTTGGTTACCCATATCGCCTGCCCTTCAATCATTTCCCTTCCCGCAAAGCGGTAACTAACCTATAATCTGTGCGTTTCTTTTATTTTTTTCAGTTATTGTTTAATATTATATAGTGCGTTTTGTTTATTCACTTTAGTTATTGTGTGTGAATTATTGTGCGTAGATTATTGTGCGTGGATTTTTGTGTGTAAATTATTGAGTGTGGACACTTATCCAGCTTTAAAATGGGTATGTGTGTGCCGTACGGATGCAATAACCGAAAAAAGAAAACAGAAGCTGTAGAGGGAATGAAAATTTCTTTCCACCGTTTTCCTAGCAATCCAGAACTCAAAGAAAAATGGATTTAAGCAATCAGGAGAGACAACTGGAAACCATCTAATCACAGTCGTATTTGTCGTGACCATTTCAATAAAGATGATTATGATAACTCTTCTCCTTTTCGAAGATATTTAAAAAAAGATGCAGTTCCATCGATATTTGCAGCATTTCCACCACATTTACAGCCGTCAACATCAACTTCAAATGTAAGGAGAGTTTTAAAGTGTGCTCTCTCACCAATTTAGCTTCCAATAGGTATCGGAAAAAATACAAAAAACTGATTTCGAAAAAACTACCGAAAAACTTAAGAAAACCTAACGGAAACTAACTGAAACAAAAAAACGATTAAGAAATATGACATTAAAACAAAAGAGACAAAAGTTAAAAGTGGCTAATTTAAAAGATATCGTAAGAGAATTAAAAAAAAATCTCATTCAGTCGGAGCACGGTGATCTATTGAGTAATATTTCAAAAACATCGTTCTGTCTTGTACAGAGAGAATTACAAAAGCACACCAACCCAAAACTGTATGATGACCGCCTTCGTAATAATAGACGACAGCCAATTTTGGTTTTTGATTTTTACATATTACAGTAACGAATCAATCATTATACATTCATTCAGTACTTTTTAATAAACATAAATACCAGTGATTTTATATTTCGTATAATTTTGTTCATCTGGCTTTCTATATTATTTAACTTATTCTCTCAGTTACACTGAAAACTAACAGAAGCAAAACCAAAGAAATACGAAATAAGGCAGAACAACTAAACGAAACAGAAACAGCAGTGTGATGGTAGGTGGCTGGGCTAGGCGAGGTAGGTAACCAAGGAGTTGGGGGGTGAGCGCACACAACCGCCAGTCTGCCGCTTATGGAAAGGCTTCTCTAGTTATTCTATACTCAGTGGTCATGGGGCTTATGGAAAGGCTTCTCTAGTTACTCTATACTCAGTGGTCATGGGGCTTATGGAAAGGCTTCTCTAGTTACTCTGTACTCAGTGGTCATGGGGCTTATGGAAAGGCTTCTCTAGTTACTCTGTACTCAGTGGTCATGGGGCTTATGGAAAGGCTTCTCTAGTTACTCTATACTCAGTGGTCATGGGGCTTATGGAAAGGCTTCTCTAGTTACTCTGTACTCAGTGGTCATGGGGCTTATGGAAAGGCTTCTCTAGTTACTCTATACTCAGTGGTCATGGGGCTTATGGAAAGGCTTCTCTAGTTACTCTGTACTCAGTGGTCATGGGGCTTATGGAAAGGCTTCTCTAGTTACTCTATACTCAGTGGTCATGGGGCTTATGGAAAGGCTTCTCTAGTTACTCTGTACTCAGTGGTCATGGGGCTTATGGAAAGGCTTCTCTAGTTACTCTATACTCAGTGGTCATGGGGCTTATGGAAAGGCTTCTCTAGTTACTCTGTACTCAGTGGTCATGGGGCTTATGGAAAGGCTTCTCTAGTTACTCTATACTCAGTGGTCATGGGGCTTATGGAAAGGCTTCTCTAGTTACTCTATACTCAGTGGTCATGGGGCTTATGGAAAGGCTTCTCTAGTTACTCTGTACTCAGTGGTCATGGGGCTTATGGAAAGGCTTCTCTAGTTACTCTATACTCAGTGGTCATGGGGCTTATGGAAAGGCTTCTCTAGTTACTCTATACTCAGTGGTCATGGGGCTTATGGAAAGGCTTCTCTAGTTACTCTGTACTCAGTGGTCATGGGGCTTATGGAAAGGCTTCTCTAGTTACTCTATACTCAGTGGTCATGGGGCTTATGGAAAGGCTTCTCTAGTTACTCTATACTCAGTGGTCATGGGGTTGCTTATTGTTCTCAATTGAACAGATTGCAACGTATACATATTAGGAATAAAAAAAAAACGTTCCTGGTTCAAATCCTAGTAAAGATAGTTGCTTTTAAACGAATTTGAAGGGTCTTTTCCGTTTTGTGTATGCCACTATCAAATCCGAATCCCTGAAGGGTTGCACACTTCTCCCACTCCAGCGTCTAGCGCGCCAGTCTGACTACAGTACTTTACCCTATGGAACCATGTAGTCAAAACATAATGTATTAAAATTGTGATTGAACTTAGCGCGATCCATTCGAGTAACAAAAAATGGTTTTTGCTAGTCGTGTTCAACTTAACTTATAGGCTATAGTAGGCCGGTTACAAAACATCCGGTCTGTCGACGGTTGTTTTGACTGAAGGCGCTGGTAAAATGAAACACGATTAGGCATCCTTTTTACTGACATTTAACCCGTAGTCTTTTATATCTGCAGCACGGTCCGGTGAGTTATCTACATCAATATTTCTGCGTAATGTCAACTCCAAAATTTCATATAGGTATCTTATCATTTGTATTTGTATCATTGTATGTGTATTTGTATTGTAATAATAATTGAATATAAAATGTAATGTAAATAATTAGAATAAGTTTAGTAATAAGTTATAATTAACCTGTAAATAAAAATCTGGTGTGAAACACTCACACAACTTTCTCTTGCCAATGTAAATAATTAACAACAAACCTAACATTAGTAATAAAACATTACAACTAAACAAAAAACTAACTTCAATAAACATAAACTAATTTTAATCATGAGTGAAAGACGCCAAATAAAAATCAACCTCAGTTTGGCTTAAAAATACGGAAAATCACTCTTTCACGCTAAACTAGGCTCTGTAGAGAAAAGTGCTTCAAATAAATGTTGTAGATATTTTAATTTCCTATAAATTTTACTATATACACTTTTGTCGTAAAATGCATACTAAGGCCGAAATATTAAAAAAATCGATTTTTCACACGTTTTCGTGAGAAAAAAACAGAAAATTGCTAATTACCGCTAAACTAAGCGTTACACAAAAAAATGGTTTAAATAAAAGTTGTAGAATTTTAAATTTTCTACAACTTTTAATATATATACATTTTTGCACTGAAATGCATATAAAAGCCGCAATTTTTAACAAAACAATTGTTTTACGCAAAAACAGCCTCACCAAGAATTTCAGCACAAATGGCGTCTAACCTATCTTGTAGAGCATAGAAAATTTAGTAAACCAGGCGATTTTTAAAAAATCGTAGTAGCAGTTTTTGAGAAAATCGCAAAAAAGTGAAAAATGACACGAATAAACTACTACTTGTTCCGTTCTTGAGATATTCTGTTTTCACACACACACACACACACACACACACACGCACGCACACGCGCGCGCACGCACACGCGCACACACACAGACCAATCACTAAAAACATGTTTTTTGGGTTCAGGTGGTCTGAAAACCTGTAGATCCGGTGAAAACTCGATTTCGAAAAATCGACATGAAAACAATACTTTCCTTCCTATATATTCATATAGGCAAGTGAAAGAAAAAAATATAATAATAAAAACTCAGAATAAAACAATCAAAATAAGAAATAAAACAACAGAACGTGGTAACATACGAGTAGTACTATACAGTATTATAAGTGCGTGTGTGTATGTGTGTGTCTGTTGACAGTATAGTGAGTATTGAGTAAGACAGGGAGTGGGAGAAATGAACACTAGTGCAATCTTCAGGGAACGGATTGATAGTGGCATACACAAAACGTAAAAGACCACATTTGAATACTAGACAGTGGTTAACGTTGTACTTTGATGGTTAGGGTTCAATTAACCATACTCTCTGAGTCTGTACTAGTGATGACATTATTTAACATAACAGGATGAATAACATGGTTACTGGATTGAGGCATTTATCGTGATAATAGGTTACTAAAAACACCTTGTTAGCTGTTATAACACCTTGATTCAAAGCCGTTCTAAAAACTGATGTACGAATGACGCTTGTCTGTCCGACTGTTAATGTTAAAACTATGTGAAGTTATCGAGAAAATCTTTTTTACTCTCTCTTGCCTATTATATAAATATATATAGGAAGGAAAGTATTGTTTTCATGTCGATTTTTCGAAATCGAGTTTTCACCGGATCTACAGGTTTTCAGACCACCTGAACCCAAAAAACATGTTTTTAGCGATTGCTCTCTCTCTCTCTCTCTCTCACTCTCTCTCTCTCTCTCTCTCTCTCTCTCTCTCTCTCTCTCTCTCTCTCTGTGTGTGTGTGTGTGTGTGTGTGTGTGTGTGTGTGTGTGTGTGTGTGTGTGTGTGTGTGTGTGTGTGTGTGTGTGTGTGTGTGTGTGTGTGTGTGTGTGTGTGTGTGTGTGTGTGTGTGTGTGTGCTTATGCGTGTGTGTGTGTGTGTGTGCGTGTGTGTGTGTGTACAAAATATCTCAAGAACGGAAAATCGTACGAACTTGAAACTGAAGTTACCTACCACTACCGGACCCGACACGAATATTTTCATCAAAATCGGTCAACCGGAAGTAGTAGTTCATTCGTGTAATTTTTTACTTTTATGCGATTTCTCAAAAACTGGTCCTACGATTTTTTTAAAAATCGCCCGGTTTACTCAATTTTTTATTCTCTACAAGATAGGGTAGGCGCCATGTTTGCTGAAATTCTTGGTGAGGCTGTTTTTACGTAAAAAAGTGTTTTTTTAAGATTACGGCTTTAATATGTATTATAGCGCAAAAATGTATATAATAAGAAATGTAGAAAATTTACAATTCTACAACTTTTATTTCGATCATTTTTTTGTATAACGCATAGTTTAGCGGTAATTAGCGATTTTCTGTTTTTCTCACAAAAAACGTGTGAAAAATCGATTTTTTTAAGATTTCGGTATGTATTTTATGACAAAAGTGTATACAGTTAAATTTATATAAAATTAAAAGATCTACAACTTTTATTTAAAGCATTTTTCTCTACAGAGCCTAGTTTAGCGTGAAAGAGTGATTTTCCGTATTTTTAAGGCAAACTGAGATCGATTTTCCTTTTGCGCCATTCACTCATGATTAAAATTAGGTTATGTTTATCGAGGTTGATTTTTTGTTTATTTCTAATGTTTTATTACTAATTTTAGGTTTATTGCTAATTATTTGCACTGGCAAGAGAAAGTTGTGTGAGTGTTTCACACCAGATTTTTTACTTTCTCTTGCCTATATGAATATATAGGAAGGAATGTATTGTTTTCATGCCGGTTTTAAGAAATCAAGTTTTCACCGGATCTATACGTTTTCAGACCCCCTGAACCCAAAAAACATGTTTTTAGCGATTGGACTGTGTGTGTGTGTGTGTGTGTGTGTGTGTGTGTGTGTGTGTGTGTGAACAGAATATCTCAAAAACCGAACGTCGTACGAACTTGAAACTTGAAACTTAAGTTACATACCACTACCGGACCCGACACGAACATTTTCATCAAAACCGGTTAACCGGAAGTAGTAGTTTATTCGTATAATTTTTCACTTTTTTCGATTTTCTCAAAAACTGGTCCTACGAGTTTTTTAAAAATCGCCTGGTTTACTAAATTTTTTATGCTCTACAAGATAGGGTAGGCGCCATGTTTGCTGAAATTCTGCGTGAGGCTGTTTTTACGTACAAACATTTTCTTCTTAAGATTGCGGCTTTAATATGCATTTTAGCGCAAAACGTTATATAATAAAAGTTGTAGAGAATATAAAATTCTACAACTTTAATTTCAAACATTTTTTGTATAACGCTTAGTTTAGCGGTAATTAGCAATTTTCTGTTTTTTTCTCACGAAAACGTGTGAAAAATCTATTTTTTTAAGATTTCGGCCTTAGAATGCATTTTACGACAAAAGTGTATAATATAAAATTTATAGGAAATAAAGAGATTTACAACTTTTATTTTAAACATTTTTTTTGTACAGTGCCTAATTTAGCGTGAAATAGTGATTTTCCGTATTTTTAAGCCAAACTGAGTTCGATTTTCATTTTGCGTCTTTCACTCATGATTAAAGTAAGGTTATGTTTTTGAGGTTAGTTTTTAGTTTATATCTTATGTTGTATTACTAATGTTTGGTTTATTGTTAATTATTTGCATTGGCAAGTGAAAGTTGTGTGAGTGTTTCACACCAGATTTTTTGTTTAAATTTATAATTTATAGTTCCAAAATTTCAACACATCCATTAATCCGGCATTTTCAGTAATCTGGTACCCCCCTCGGTCCCGAACAGGCCGGACTACCAAGATTCTATTGTAATTGTAATTCTTAGCAAATTTAAGTAAGACTATTATTATTTTGTAATTTATAGTCTGTAACAAATACTTGTTTGTAATTCTAAACGATAGTTTGTTAATTATTTTTTTTACTCAGATCTCGGAACGGACCTTAGCAGAAAGTGTTAACACTTAATTCCAGTAAAATGCATTAACTTATAAGTTCTTAAATTCTTGGCATGACATGTCCTACACTTTAATTGGGAGTCAACCGGGAAGGTATTAACAAAAAATAAAAAAAAAATCTGGTGTGAAACACTCACACGACTTTCTCTTGCCAGTGCTAATAATTAACAATAAACCTAACATTAGTAATAAAACATTAGAAAAGAACAAAAAATTAACCTCAAAAACATAACCGTTTTTTAAACATGAGTGAAAGACGCAAAATGAAAATCGTCCTCAGTTTGGCCTAAAAATACGGAAAATCGCTCATTCACGCTAATCTAGGCACTTTCCAAAAAAGTGCTCTAAATAAAAGTTGTAGATCTATCAATTTCCTATAAGTTCTATTATATACACTTTTGTCATAAACTGAATACTAAGGCCGAAATCTTAAAAAAATCGATTTTTCACACGTTTTCGTGAGAAAAAAAAACAGAAAATTGCTAATTACCGCTAAACTAAGCGTTATACAAAAAAATGTTGGAAATAAAAGTTGTAGGATTTTATATTTTCTACAACTTTTATTATATAACGTTTTGCGTTAAAATGCATATTAAAGCCGCAATCTTAAAAAGAAAATGTTTTTACGTAAAAGCAACCTCACGCAGAATTTCAGCAAACATGGCGCCTACCCTATCTTGTAGAGCATAAAAAATTGAGTAAACCAGGCGATTTTAAAAAAAATCGTAGGACCAGTTTTTGAGAAAATTGCAAAAAAGTGAAAAGTTATACGAATAAACTACTATTTCCGGTTGACCAATTTTGATGAAAATGTTCGTGTCGGGTCCGGTAGTGGTATGTAACTTAAGTTTCAAGTTTTAAGTTCGTACAACGTTCGGTTCTTGAGATATTCTGTTCACACACACACACATACACACGCACACACGCGCGCGCGCGCGCACACACACACACACACACACACACAGAGACCAATCGCTAAAACTATGTTTTTTTGGTTCAGGGGGTCTGAAAACGTATAGATCCGGTGAAAAGTCGATTTTGAAAAATCGACATGAAAACAATACTTTCCTTCCTATATATTCATACAGGCAAGAGAAAGTAAAAATGAGAGCGAATCATTCTAAATGGATGGGAGAATGAGTCAAGGCAACCTAACAATGAGTTAGATTAGTACTTGCTAAAATCAGAATCAGGTTTCAAGTGTCAAAATGATAGCCACACATTGTAAGTTGGTGCCACTTTATGACAGAACTCTGGTGCGTAGGTAAACAGACTATCTCGTACTATTTGAGCAGTCAACTCAAGTTGGCATAAAAGGTCTACAAAAAAATCTGGTGTGAAAAACTCACACAACTTTCTCTTG
This sequence comes from Catonia carolina, assembly GCA_035578175.1. Taxonomy (NCBI): domain Eukaryota; kingdom Metazoa; phylum Arthropoda; class Insecta; order Hemiptera; family Achilidae; genus Catonia; species Catonia carolina. The sequence goes on along the minus strand of JAQMRL010000012.1, from coordinate 14,730,560 downwards.
CCAATGCAAATAATTAACAATAAACCTAACATTAGTAATTAAAACCTTAGAACTAAACAAAAAACTAACCTCAATAAACATAACCTAATTTTAATCATGAGTGAAAGACGCAAAATGAAAATCAATCTCAGTTTAGCTTGAAAGTACAGAAAATCACTTTTTCATGCTAAACTAGTCTCTGTAGACAAAAATTCTCTATTTAAAAGTTATAAATCTTTTAATTTCCTATAAATTTTATTATAGGCCTACACTTTTGTCGTAAAATGTATACTAAGCCTGAAATCCGGTGTCGGGTATGGTAGTGGTATGTAACTTAAGTTTCAAGTTTGAAGTTCGTACGATGTTCTGTTCTTGAGATATTTTGTATACACACATACACACACAGACACACACACACAGACCAATCGCTAAAAACATGTTTTTTGGGTTCAGGGGGTCTGAAAACGTATAGATCCGGTGAAAACTCGATTTCGAAAAATCGACATGAAAACAATACTTTCCTTCCTATATATTCATATAGGCAAGAGAAAGTAAAAATGAGTGATGAAAAAATGGGAGATCTGACCGGGAATCAAACCGTGCCGTAAAAGCCAGTTGCGCTAACCACTATGCCAACGCTTCGGCCAATTTAAAAAAAATTTAAATCCAAAAAATTGTTTAAAATTGATTCTTTATAATTGCCCGGCAAAGTTTTATATTAGGCTACTAAAAAATATATGTAAAAATATTTTTTGTTAGATCTGAAACAGAGGCGTGTCACTGTAAATTAATAAAAGTAAATAATTATGAAATAAATAAAAACTAAAATTACAGATTAATATATTTTTAATAACATAAAACTTACTTGTTTTCAGTCGAGTGATATATTTGATAAAATAAAAACCGTAATTTAATAGTAAAATAACAGAAAGTACTGCGTTTTTAAAACAAACCGACCGACCCGAAGAAAAACTTTTAACTAATTGACCAAAGAAATACGATATGGGAGATATTTGCGTCTATTGACTGTCATTTGTTTGATGCGCGCGCACCAATTGTTGAATACCTGGACGGCAATCAAATACAGAAATGAGTTGAATTCGGAGAATTTTATACAGACATGCACAAACATGTTTGTTTTACTGCGTACTAACCAACAGGGAAAACCAATGTAAGTTAATTCTATAACAAAAATAATTTAATTTTTACTCTCTTAATAAAATATTATTATTTTTCTTAACATAATAATTTTATTCAAAATGTAAATTTAAAGACAAAGTATTGAATCGTGAAAAATTAATAAACGTTCCCGAATATCAATGATTTACATTAAATATTACTACTCAAAACGTCCAATAGCCAAAAAAAATCAGTTGTGAAACACTTAGACGACTTTGTCTTAACAATGTAAATAAAATATCTTATAACCTAATATGTAAATGTTCCATCATTATTAAAATTAATATACGTTCCCGAATATTACTGTTCTACAATAGGTAGTTAAGCCTTTTACTAGCCAAAAAAAATCTAGAGTGAAACACTTATACGACTGTCTCTTGGCAATGTAAATAAAAATAAAATAAACTAAGTTTAATAATTTGTACCAATATTAATTTACGTTCCCGAATATTACTGTTCTATAATAAGTATTTAAGACTTCCACAAGCCAAACAAAGTCTTAAGTGAAACACTTACACGACTTATTCTTGACAAAGTAAATAAAAACCAAATATATGTTTCATCATTATTGAAATTAATATACGTTCCCGAATATGACTGTTCTACAATAGGTAGTCAAGCCTTCCCTTGCCAAAAACTTTAGTGTGAAACACTTATACGACTATCTCATGGCAATGTAAGTAAAAATAAAATAAACTATTTTTTATATTTAGTACTGTAACACCCCCTTATCGCTGCCGGCAACACCAACTCAAAAACTACTCAAAAAAACTGTAAGCCAAAAATAAAAGTACTAAAAAAAATTTAAACAACAAATTTAAGGTAAACAACACCAAAAGATCAACGAGACTAAAATCTACAACTCATAAAAACTGTAACATTAGAACATTAGCGACACACAGAAATAATCTTCAACTCCACAAGTATCGCCAACATGAAACAGCTCCAAAAAAACAGCAACAGTAAAAATTTACAACAACTCCAAACATGACAGCAGAAAAAAAACTCCATCAAAACAGCCACAGTAGAATATATAACTCCAAACTGCAAAATTTAAAAAACACATGGCTGGAAAACCATGACAAAATCTAAATCAAACATCGACTGAAAAAAACTTGCTTAACAAGACACTCAAAGTTTTCATTTTCAAAGTAACAAGCAAATACAAATTAAAAAAAAATCTTTTAGCATCCGAACAGCTGAAAATTAAAAAAAAAATATTACAAAGAATTTTACAGATAATATCTCACTATGCAACGAATAACAAGAGTTTAATAATAACAAATAACAAAAGGGTGTGTACCACACACACACACACACACACACACACACACACACACACACACACACACACACTGTCACACACAGTGACAGGCAACCAAAAAAAACCCCAACAAGACCACTGCACCACCGCAGCGGTCACAAAGGCACAAAAATGCCTGAAAATACAGACCATGATGTCAAGGGCACAACACGCCACCAAAACATCAAAGGTCTAACGCCAGACACCACGAACCCAAAACTGTCTCATACAGGACAGCGTTTTGAACCACTGTACCAACCAAGTGGTCTAAACAACCACGCGTTCTGCCTACCACTTTGTAACACCCCCTTATCGCTGCCGGCAACACATACGGCAAACAAAAGAGAAAGGTTGGTAAAGGGTGTTAACAAAACATAAAAAAACAATTTAAGGAAGCACAAAAAAACAAACACTCGGGTAATTCGCTGCATAAATGAAATAAATCTGGTGTAGTAAGTAGTTAAAAAAATTTAATTTATAACAAGAAATAAATATAGAATTAAACAGCAAAATGGTACAATGTGATTCAACCTTAAATGACTGAAAGTTTAAATACAAAATTAGGTCCAGGCTAGATAACGGGTGATTCATAAAGAGCGCCGGTTTTTAAACGGCTGTAAATTTTTGTTTATCGGTTGGCAACATTGTTAGACCTCATTTCTATTTCGGAGAACATTCCGATTGACGATTCAGTTGTAGTTTCTCTTGTTCGCAGTGTAGTACTCTCGCAGTCTGTGTCTAACCATGGAGAAGTTTACTAATGCACAACGAGTGTTAATCGTCAAAACATTTTACCAGAGTGGAGAGAGTTATGCGGCTACTGTCAGGCGACTTCGCGGTACTCTAGGACGTAATGAAGCACCGAATGAATCAACAGTTTGCAGGCTCATGAAAAAGTAATCACCAGCATTGCCAGTAAAAGAATTTTATAGTGTTTGTGAGTTGACTGATGATGGATCCAGGGATCTGAAAAGGCCTTATTAACTTAACGGTAAGATCATTCTTGCTAATTTTGTGTGTTTACTGGTGGTTTAATATTATCTAAAGTAAATTCAGCACACAGTACAACATGTTTAAAAAATTGATATATATATATATATATATATATATATATACGTTCATGCAATGAACAACTGAACATAGAAAATTAATGGCTAAATATTTTTATTTTTATTAATCTTTGTTTAGCATGCTAGCAGCCTTTTATAAACATATTTCATCATTATAATTCTTAGAATTACCAAAAAATAAAATAAAAAAATAATTAACCTTTTCAGTAAGGTGTAAAACAGAAGTAATAGTGAAAGATTTAAATGAAATTGAATTTATCTTGAGAATTTGTTTTTTAGTAAAAAAAAAATAAGTACAAAGATTCAAATTGGATTCTTAAATGAGAGTAAATATAGAAATTATTATTATCATGTTGTGCAATAAAAGAATTTAAATTTAATTGTAAAAATGTTCCTGGTTGCTTATTTCAGCAAATGAATTAACATGAAATACTCTTAAAACAGGTTATTTGTAAATCATAAATTTTCCTGGACAAAACATGTATAACCCGGCTACGTTAACATTTGATGCGGAAAATATGTGAACTACTGGAATTCATCACTGAGAACACAAGCACTGAGCATGCGCTGCCTATGACTCCCTCTGACCGAGCTGATGTACAGTAGCATCAAAAAGTTAATCAGTTAATCGGTTGTTAGTTCTCGCGGTGATAGTTTCGTTTCCACGTCCGCCCCAGTCTAACTGTTTTTATTAAAGTGTTCTTTTTTTTCTTTAATAGTGTTTGCTTTTAATAGTGTTTTAATAGTCTTTTGATAGTGTTCTTTTTTCTCTTGTTGTGTTTTTTTTAATTAGTGCTTTTATTACTCTGCCAAACTGTAAATTTTGCGAGGATGGCAAGTACTAGTGCAAAAGAGAGACCGACAATTCACAGTCAGGCTCGCGAAGTAATAGCGAATGTTATTCAGTATTTTGATGAAGAAAAGGCTAAAGGATTTCATCAATTTGCAATAAACAACGCGACTAAGCGAGCTGTTGCTGCAACTGGAAAATCAGAAGCAACAATTTGTAGTATACGAAAGGAAGCAAATACGGGAAAATCTGCAGGTAAAAAAATTATCACTCCCGGGAAAACTCGGCAAAATAGTAAGAAAAAAATTGTTCTGGATGACTTCGATTTATGTGTAGTTCGCAATACAGTAAAAAAAATTTATAATGTGAAAAAACAAGTACCTACGTTACGATCCCTTCTCTCAGAGTTAAAAAAAGAGATAGGTTTTATTGGAGGAAAGGAAGTTTTACGGAGAATAATTTTGAAACTGGGATTTTGCTTCAAAAAGTGTAAAAATAAAAGACTTGTCCTGATGGAAAGAAATGAAATCGTTGCTTGGAGGGCTAAGTATCTAAGAAGAATGAGACAAAACGACACTAGTGATGATAAGCGTCCTGTTATTTATCTCGACGAGACATTTATCCATCCAACTTACACAGTGAGTAAGTGTTGGCAGCATCCAGAAATTGATGGTATTTTAAAAAATGATAGCGCTGGACAACGCTGGATCATTGTTCATGCAGGTTGGGAGAAAGGTTTCATTCCAGGAGCCTTTCTTATTTTCAAATCGAAATCAAGTAAAGGTGATTACCACCATGAAATGAATTTTGAAAACTTTTCTCGGTGGGTGAAAGAAAGGCTGCTACCAAACCTACCCACAAATTCTTTGGTCGTAATGGATAACGCGCCATATCATAGTGTGCAAGCAAACAAACCACCATCAACTGCATCGCGAAAAGGTGAAATTCAGGAGTGGGTAAAAAAAATAATATTACTTTTTCGCATGAAGTTACGAAAAGCGAACTGTTAGAACTAGTTCGTTTACGAAAATCACCGCCGACTTACAAAATAGATCAAATATTTGAAGAGAATGGACATGAAGTGGTAAGATTACCACCTTATCATTGCAATCTTAATGCCATTGAGTATATATGGAACGTGATAAAAGGCCGGGTAGCAAAATTGAACGTTGACCAGAATACTACTAAAATTTGCGACATAACTCAGAATATTATTTCTTCCATTACTGAAAGTGACTGGAAGAAAGAAATAGCATTAGTTAAGAAGGCAGAGGCAAGTTATTGGGAAAGTGATGCTTTATTTGAAAACGAAATAGAAAAAATTATTATCTCGTTTGGTGAAGGCTCGGAGACTGAGAGTGAAAGTGATGGCGAATTTTCAAACGACGACAGTTTTGCACGATCCTCAGATGAATGTGCAATGTCTGGAGTGGAGGATTTAGATTAGAATGCTACAGAAACATTTTTATGATAAAATAATGTTATTTTTTTAAATGAAAGGTAATTTGGTATAGATAAGAAAATTATATGAAACCAGTTTTTAATTTAACATTTTTGTGGGTGCGTGCGTGTGTTTTTTGTAAGATCGGTGCATTAATAATCATTATTTATTAATAAAAGAACACTAAGGAAGAACATTCTCAGGTGCCTTTTCCCGTACAACATACTACGATATTTCGTAAAAAGGTAAATATTTTTAACCAATTCACATTATTAGATTATAATTCAATTATTGTTACTTATAATTTATCTAACGTATACGTTTACGTTATAACGTAATACGTATAGCACGTTTATTCTATTAGAGTTTATACTAATCCCGCTTGAGGTTTTAGGTTAGATACATCAATTATTAGCGTATCTAAAACTTACTGCGTAAACGGTTGTGGATATACTTCAGCGCTTGTCAATGCTGAATCTGACTGTACTTTTAGCAGGCGCGTAGGAGAAGTGACTACTACATGCGGTGGGGAGCACGCTCTCCACACCCGCAGCCGTTTCAATAGTGCTGCTCTACCTCTCCTCACCGGATTTAAAGTTAACGTAGCCGGGTAGTAGTTACTGAAATGGATCCAAAATCGGATGTGATCTTTTTTCCAAAAAGAAAATGCATCGGTTGCCTCAAAAAAACACTTTAGGTAGACGGACGAAATCCTCACATAATAAATAAAATGTTGAAACATACCCTTAGTTGTTAACACATTTTTGCAGTACTACAAACGCATGTACCGATCTAGGAAGATCATTGATGAAAACCCTCATCCAAATTGGATTTTGAATCACTCCGGGCAACAAATAACCAGGAAACACCGGACATCAAATTGCAGGATACTGACGAGGTGAATATTTGGTCATGGTCAGGAGTCGAACTCCGTGTACTAAGCTGATTATGGATAGTGATATGATTATCGAACGGATAATTCCGTTCCCGGACTCGAACCCTGAAGAAAAAGATCGAGCGAGTGTTAATAATTAGCAAAATAAGCATCGATCTTAAGCAACAGCACAAACGCATAAATAATACAAAGTAAAAGAATGAAATATAACACAGTTATGAATTTAAAGAATAGAGACTTAACACGAGTTGCAATATACAATTATAAAGCTTTAAAAGAACTAGACAATTTAAATAAGCAATTACTATTGCAAAAAACAAATTTTCCAATTAGAAAACATTACATCGTTTACAATAAATTAATCATAAATCAAAATTAGTTTTACATAGAACTAAATCGTATCTAGTAATCAAGAAAAGCAAGCACAAACACAACGTAGCTTTCTTTTTACAAAAACTTAATTTTAAACAACTCGTGATAAATTCCCAGCTCTCGGAATACTAAAAATAAAGATAATTAACTTACCATTTTTAAATGGGCAGAAGAAATACTTTTCCAAAAGTATGAAAATAATAAAATACACGTAATAAAAATTACTACATATTCACAGTACTGTACTCAGTGAAAATTCGACTAAGAGTGTTTAGTCATGCTTATGGAGGCAGCTCGACGCGAGGGCCGAACGCAGTTCGTAGAAAAAAGGTAGAGCGCGCCACCGGACGGTGAGTTAAATTAACATCACCAGTAGATTCGAGTTATCGGCAATTAAAACAACTAGCGAACGCCAGCAAAACTAAAACACAACGTAACAAACTGAAAGCAGGTGTTACAGTACCAATATAAATATACGTTCCCGAATATTACTGTTCTACAATAAGTACTCAAGACTTTGGCAAGCCAAAAAAAATCTAATACAAATAAGTTAGGCTATATACTTTATAAAAAAAGCAAATACATATTTTGTTGGATTCAGGAGTCTGAAAACCGATGAAAACTCGATTTTTAAAAGTCGACATGAAAACAATACTTTTTTCCTTATACGTATACTGTTTGGCAAATATTTGATTGCTCTTGCGAAGAGGAGAATCGGGCCGCTACTACCTTTTTCAATAACATTTCATTATGTACCAAGTCCAGTGAATTATTTTGTAGCAGTTGTATGTTATATAAATTGTTAAACATTAGACGCAAAACAAAATACTCGCCGGCTACATTGGAGTAGTTGGTAACGTGCTCGTATCATTCGGTATTGGGTTCGAATCCCACTCACCCACGGCATATTTTCATACGTTCCAAAATCATTTCATCCTTCACAGTTAAGTGGGCATAAATTGGGCATAAATCGAGGCTCAAATCGATTTCTCTAAATATATAAATACAGGAATCTGTGGGTTCATAGTTTCGGCTTCGATAAAAACTATCTTGAAACCAGAAATCAAGAAATCATAGTCGAAATTTGGAATCAAAAACAGTTTAATTTGATTTCTCTAAATGAATAAATACAAAAATCTGTGGTTTTGAAGTTTCAGTTTCAAATCCATTTTACGACAAAATTATACATTAATAGGAAATTAAAAGATCTACAACTTTTATTTTAAGCATTTTTCTCTACAGAGCCTAGGTTAGCGTGAAAGAGTGCTTTTCCGTATTTTTAAGCCGAACTGAGGTTGATTTTCATTTTGCGTCATACACTCATGATTAAAATAAAGTTATGTTTTCTGAGGTTTATTTTTTTTTAATGTTTTATTACTAGTGTTTTAATAACATGTTTTAAAAAACATGTTTTTAGCGATTGGGTCAGTGTTTGTGTGTGTGTGTATGTATGTATGTGTGTGAACTGAATATCTCAAGAACGGAACATCGTATGGACTTGAAACTTAAAACTTAAGTTACTCAACACTACCGGACACGACACAAACATTTTCATCAAAATCGGTCAACTGAAAATAGTAGTTTATTTGTGTAATTTTTCACTTTTTGCAATTTTCTCAAAAACTGGTCTTAGAAATTTTTAAAATCACCTGGTTTACTAAATTTTTTATGCCGTACAAGATAGGGTAGGCGCCATGTTTGCTAAAATTCTTGGTGGGGCTGTTTTCAAGTAAAAAAATTGGGTTTTTAAGATTGCGGCTTTAACATGCATTTTAGCACAAAAAATTATGTAATAAAAGTTGTAGAAAATTTAAAATTCTACAACTTTTATTTAAAACATTTTTTTGTATAACGCTTGGTTTAGCGGTAATTAGGGATTTTCTGGTTTTTTCTCACGAAAGCGTGTGAAAAATCGATTTTTTTAAGATTTCGGCCGTAGTATGCATTTTACGACAAAAATGTATAAAATTTGTAGGAAATTAAAAGATCTACAACTTTTTAATAGAATTTTTCTCTACAGATCCTAGTTTAGCATGAAAGAGTGATTTTCCGTATTTGTAAGCCAAACTGAGGTTGATTTTCATTTTGCATCTTTCACTCATGATTAAAATGAGGTTATGTTTATTGAGGTTAGTTTTTTGTTTATTTCTAATGTTTTATTACTAATGTTATTGTTTATTGTTAATTATTTCCATTGGCAAGAGAAAGTTGTGTGAGTGTTTCACAACAGATTTTTTATTTGTTATCGGGAACTGTAGATTATTGAGAAGCACTTAATTTGATTGTTATTTTTTGCTGTATTTTTGACATGGATTAGGCATGAGTTAGAACAGGAACTATAAGGCCGGGCATACACTGGTGGGCAGGTGGTGCAGTTCAGGGCAGGAGCGAAAACTGTGCATCCATTGTTGCCTGTAGCGTATCGTATATTGGGGTGCAGACATGTCTGTGTCGAGCAGCCACAGTTTGTAGTCGAGGCACAGTTTTAGCACACGCGTTGAGCCGGAAACATGTTGGTCTAAGAGAAGCTAATCAAATTTGAGCTGATTACAAGAAAAACTATTCAGTTGTAAGCCTAATATAATTCTTGAATTTAGTATCGTTAAACTTGTGTTAACTTGAACTTACCATGCGGTTTACGTTTTTTATGAAGTCACTTTACTATAAAATTTTCTCCCTTCGTTTTGAAATACAATACAATTATGTAATTCAATACAATATAAGTTAAATTAATTCTTGAATACCGGAATCGGATGAATCCGCTATTAACCTATCACTCTCACTAAAATGATCCAACGCGCTATATGGCCAAACATGAGCTAATTTCTGAATCTGAAAAAAATATTTGCCTGTCCTGCGTCTCCAGTATACGCTGGTAGAAATATCTGCTCTGCCTGTCCTGCCCTGTTCGTGTCTGTCTCGAACGCACTGTGCCACCTGCGCTGCAGTATGCGCCCGGCCTACTGCTTTTCACGGTTAATGAATTCTGCTGTTTCACACGTTTAGACTAATTAGAATGTTTGCCAGCGTTGTCAGATTGTGCGGATGTATCAGCTTGACAAACACATGGGCGGATTTATGGGGGGTGCTAGGGGGTGCGCCACACCCCCAGATTTTTGGGATGATAATAAATTTAGTACTTAGTATCCAAATACCTCATACCTTCTAGTGAGCTCGCATCCCTAGATGTTGGACCTTTTCTGTTATTTCACATCACACCATCAGTAACCTTAAAGTCACCTCGTATAAACGCATCTTTAGTGTTATGACTGATGACTCCCACTCACTATAATTAATATTGTAGATATTGTTTGCATGTTTATTGATACACATCAGTTGGTTGTTTGCTTTGCACATGTTCTGTTCAATACATAATGAATATTTTGGAATTGGCTCCTATTATTTCTACTAAGGAAACAGCTAGAGTCTGCTAGAGGCTGTTAAGAGTACTCCGACGTAGGCAACCAGCAATACAAGTGAGCATGCACATTAATTAAATATATCCACAGCAATAATTATTCGCTCTAAGCTTAATATAATAACACGTTCAATTTATTTGTTAGAAAATGTTTTATGTATCGAACATCAGTTTACCATTAATAACTAAAATTTTACTATTGCTACTCTTACATATTTTTCGTTATATTATTTACTATTATTACATTATTATTTATGATTAGTAGGTTTTTATTATAGACTTAGTTTTATTTTTGGTGGTAAGTAATATAATACTAATGCGCTTGAATTATAACAGGAGAGTAAACAATTCTAGTGATTCGTTGTTTATCATTTCAGATTGTTTCGTATCATTAAAATTAATGTCTGTGACAAGTTTAATACAACTGTTTGCACTTGCAGGTGTTTAACTCATTTTTAGTGTTATCAGTTATCTTTTGGAATTGTATCGGTTCGTTTCGATTTTCTTCATTGACTGAAGTTGACAAGTTTTGTAAGCTGTGTTTTGTTAACAAGCGTGGTAGTGAAAGTGTTGAGTTTATGAAACATAAAACAGTAAACATTAAGAAGCAGACAAAAATTTTTTTGTTAAATGTAATGGTTAAAATAATTAATTAAGGAGTCTCTTTCTAAAACTACAATAATTACAAGTAATCTGAACTGTATAATTGAAAATGCTTAAAGGATAATGTTAATTTTAGCTGGATGTAGGTATTTTAATGATGGAACGTAGTGCAAGATAATATTGTCCAGATACGCGCCAACTAGTGTAAAAGTTTCGTTTACAACCTATACGCGCTTGGGTCGCGCAGAGTACTCTTACAGTAGATACTCTCTCTATATACGATTCCTTCAAGAGAAACGAATATTGCATAATCCGCGCATTTGTTTAAATGAACACGATATGATACTGAACACCACTGGCCAGGATCGTTGGCTGTGTAATCTGGTGTGAAACACTCACACAACTTTCTCTTGCCAATGCAAATAATTTAAAATATAATTTAACATTAGTAATAAAATATTAGAAATAAACAAAAAACTAACCTCAATAAACATAACCTTATTTTAATCATGAGTGAAACACTCAAAATGAAAATCAACCTCAGTCTGGCTTAAAAATACGGAAAATCACTATTTCACGCTAAACTAGGCTCTGTAGAGAAAAATACGATAAATAAAAGTTGTAGATCTTTAAATTTCCTATAAATTTGGATATATACACTTTTGTCGTAAAATGCATACTAAGGCCAAAATCTTAAAAAAATCGATTTTTCACACGTTTTCGTGAGAAAAAATCAGAAAATCGCTAATTACTGCTAAACTAAGCGTCATACAAAAAAATGTTTGAAACAGAAGTTGTAGGTTTTTAAATTTTCTACAACTTTTATTATATAAGTTTTTGCGCTAAAATTTATATTAAAGCCGTAATCTTAAAAAAACAACGTTTTTACGTGAAAACAGCCTCACCGAGAATTTTAGCAAACATGACGCCTACCCTATCTTGTAGAGAATAAAAAATTGAGTAAATAAGGCGATTTTAAATAAAAACGTAGGCCCAGTTTTTGAGAAAATCGCAAAAAACTGAAAAATTATACGAATAAACTACTACTTCCGGTTGACCGATTTTGATGGAAATGTTCGTGTCGCGTCCGGTAGTGGTATGTAATTTAAGTTTCAAGTTTCAAGTTCGTACGATGTTCCGTTCTTGAGATATTCTGTTCACACACACACGCACACACACGCACACACACACACACACACACACACACACACACACACACACACACACACACACACACACACACACACACACACACACACATATACACACACACACACACACACGCACGCACGCTTACACACACACACACACACACACACACACACACACACACACGCACGCACGCACACACACACACACACACACACACACACACACACACACACACACACACACACACACACACAGACACACAGACACACAGACACACAGACACACACACAGACCAATCGCTAAAAACATGTTTTTTGGGTTCAGGGGGTCTGAAAACGTATAGATCCGGTGAAAACTCGATTTCGAAAAATCGACATGAAAACAATACTTTCCTTCCTATATATTCATATAGGCATTTGTTTAAATGAACACGATATGATACTGAACACCACTGGCCAGGATTGTTGGCTGTGTAATAAAGAAATCTGCAGAATTAATAAACCTCTAAGAAGCGATACATTTCTCACTAATACGAAATTGGATTATCGAACAAACATTCACTTAATTTAAGGGGAGCAGACCTTTTCATTACCCCTATACTTGCAATACTAATTTAGGTAGATTTTTTGTAGGATCCGTTAAAGCTAAAAAGCTGAGCTTTGGCACACCTATCTACTGTACCTTTTTACAAATTTTTACCATAGCTTTTTCATTTATTTTTATTTAATGTAAAAATTATTTTTATTCTCAAAAAACGTTCAAATGTAGCCCATATATTTTTTAATGAAAAAGACACCCAAAAAAATAAAAACTCCAACGTTTTTGAAATACCTCTGGAGTAAATACACACCTTGAAACTAAAATGTATTGTGCGAAATTTCACACTCCTAGGTGGGATGGTTCCTGAAATAAGTGTACCTTAAATTTCTAATGTGTGTACGTTGCAATCTGTTCAATTCAGAACAATAAGCAACCCCATGACCCAATGAGATGAGGATGATATGTATGAAGTGTAAATGAGGTGTAGTCTTGTACAGACTCAGGCCGACCATTCCCGAGAGAGTATGGTTAATTGAACCCCAACCATCAAAGTACACCGGTAACCACTGTCTAGTATTCAAATCCGTATAAAAGTAGGCCTAACTACCTTTACTAGGATTTGAACCAGGAACCTTCGTCTCCGAAAATCAGCTGTTAAACAGCTGATTTTGGTGACGACTTTACCTCTAGACCAACCCGGTGGGTTAAAGTGTACCTAAAGTCAAAAAATACAATACGCGGAAAATGCGGATATAGTAAAAGCATAATACCATACAGCAACACCTATTGCCAATTGGAATTCACTTCAAAACAAAAACACACCAATATATTTTATCTTGCTTTACAGCTGATTCCTATGCGTTCTGGAAATTATTGTTTTTATGTGAACGCGATCTTCGTAATGTTAGAGCAGTAACATTACTATATTAATCTCAATTTACAAGAATGAAAAACGTGAATAAACATCGAAATAAACACTACATACCCCATCAATGTAAAAACATAATTTTTCTTAACAGAAAAAGCAACAAATGTCGTGTTATATATCAATTTAAATAGGGGTAAACGATCTATCAATAGATGGTAAAATTAAAAAAACAATACTTTTTATTAAAATCAGTCTTCTCCCCTTAAAGAGACTATTTAAAAAGATGCAATTGCTCACAGTTCCTTCTTTGTACATTTTTGAAGTGATAATGTACGTAAAGGAAAATACCTTTTTACAGAATTTAGATGTTCACAACCACTACACAAGAAACAGAATCGATTATTATGTTGCTAATCACAACACTAAATTGTTTGAACAAAAACCAACTTATGCAGGTAGAAAATAAATCAATAAATTGCCACAAGGTTTAAAAAGTTGTGACAATTTAAGTCATTTTAAAAAAAAGCTAAAACAATATTTGATTGATGAAACATTTTACAGTGTGCACGAATTCCTTTCTAAATAGTTTTGATTGAAAAATATTTAACTTTTAATTAAACAAATATTGTGTACTATTTGATACAAAGGGGTTCATGACAAGTCTACTGAGTTAAGCAGTAGCAGGAAAAATTTATTGGTAAGTGATGAATTTATAATTGTTTGATTTTTTCTTTTTAATTTTGTGTGATATTTGATTCAATAGGGTTCATGACAAGCCTACTGAAGTAAGCAGTAGCAAAAACAATTTTTTGGTGGTACCTGATGAATTTATCATTGGTGATAAACTTTCAGTTTATTAGTTTTATCTTGACATGTCCTATACTCCCTTTGGAGTCTCCTGGATGCAAGGAGAAAAAAAAATATCTGTATATGCTCGGTAAAGTAGAAAACAATGTGGAATGTTTAGTAAAAATGTTTTGCCATATGAAGGGTGCAGGGGAAAACCAACTAAGTCACAAAACAGGAATTTTGCGGGAGGGCAAAAACAAAGTTTAAAACGATCTGAGAGAAAGAAAAATTTATAAATTAGAAGGCCAGCACCTATGTCGCTGGCATTGGACTCAGTTGGTTATTCCCCTGATCCGAATGGACTGAGTTGGTTTTCCCCTGTGCTGCAATATTTCAAATGGCTATATCTTATGATTAAATTAGTTTTTCCCCTGTAGCTTTCAGCACGTGAAAATATTTACCAAAGAGTATCAAATGGCATATTAATCTAAGTTTCGAATTTTTTGGACTAAGTTGCTTTTTCCCCTGTACCCTTCATATTTTATGTAAGCTTTGTGTTTGATGTACAATTTAAAGGTACCGGATTCTTTTTTCCAGTAATTTTCACATAATTTATGGGCGATGCATTAAAACTAAACGTGTTAAGTACATAATATTATAATTTCTGTCTATCTTTCACTGGTAATTTAACGCGGTAGCCGGTTATTTTTTCAGTTCTCTTATTTCCCCATAAACAATAATACATTGAATCGTTATAAATTACACAACAACTACCATACAATAAACCCCCCGGAACCCAAAAAACATTAGAGAATGATACAAAATGAAAATCAACCTCAGTCAGACTTAAAAATACGGGAAATAACGAATTGACGCTAAAATAGGCGCTTTAGAAGAAAATCCTAGTATAAAAGTTGTTGATTTTTTAATTTTCTTATAATGTTGAGGCCTACTAATACAGTTTTGTTGTAAAAATTGTACTAAGGACGCAATGGGCTTATCAAATAGTTCCGATTTTGTTTTATACCGATTTTGAGAAGAAAAATATATAAAATTACTAATTGATCCTTAATAACGTGTTAAAGTAAAATGTATAAAAAAATTTAGTAAATGAGGTAATTTAAAAAAAAAAGTATGAGCTGTTTTTAAGAAAATCTCTATATAGTGAAAAATCGCGCGAATAAACTATTACTTCCGGTTGACTGATTTTGATGAAAATGTTTGTGTCGGGTCGCCAAGTGTTTTTCAGTTCGAAGTTTCAGCTTCGTACGCTATTCTGTTCTTAAGATACTTTTTTCACATACACTAAATGCTAAAAATATATTTCTTTGGGTTAAGGAGTGCCTTGAAACGTGAATATCCGGTGAAAACTCGATTTTGAAAAATCGGCAAGAGAACAATACATTTTTTACTTTCTCTTGCCTCCTATATGAATAGGGTGGAAAGGAAAGTATTGATTTCATATCGATTTTTCACTGGATGTACAAGTTTTCATGCCCTTTAATCTTACTCCATGATCTTTATTAATTTATTTACCCCTTGACCTTATGATGGCCCTTGATCACGTAACATACTGGGGTGGTCTAGAGGTAAAGTCGTCGCAGCGATTCATCTGTTTAACAGCTGATTTTCGGATACGTACTGCCCTGCTAAGATAAAAGTCAGTAACTGCATATTTCTCGATTTTGAGTTTTATTTATGTATTCTTATGTTTTGGACCATGGGGAATCAAGTGAACTAACTAAAACGCCGTATCTACAACGGTTTCTTAGATATCGAGGTATTCAGAGGTAATATTTACATGTTTTTGCTAGGCTTGCAAAGTAAAAGAGCAGTATATACAGATACTAAGGGAAAAGGCAGTATCTGCACTGCAGTTACTGCCTTCTTTCTCAGTATGCTACAGATACTGCTTTTTTATGTAGTAGAATTTGATACTCAATTCATTTACTGTTTTGTATATCATGGTCGATTAGTCATAAAATTTTATCGGTTATAAAAGTTTAAGGTTGCACCACCTTAAATATTGACCTGAGGGCAAATTCTTGAAAATGGATTTAAAAAATAATAATAAAAAAACTATTGGGCGCCAGCTCTAGCAGTAGAGCATGAGAAAATTAAGTAAATAAAACTATGTTTCTTTGCATTCAACTAAAAATTTAATGCTTCAATTACAAACAAATTTAAAACATCGTTAAATTACCCTAACCTTTTCTAAATATAGCCAACCTTTTTCTGCCGCGATTTTAATAAAACACAAAACTTAAAAATCCCTTAATACAGTATACGAAATGAATTTTCTTCAAACTAAATATCTTTCCTCTTTCTTCTTCTTCTCTTCGTTCTTCTGGTCACCTCATCAAATAATTTCTCCTTCTTGACCAACTGTTCCAAGCTGAATTACCAATGAAATTGATTTCGGTCTCTGATATCCGAAATCAGGAAACCTCTGTTCGAGAAGCCTCCCTCTCCTACCAACCCCATTCAACCTACCTGGAGAGCCAAAAGGAAGGAGAAGCGCCCCAAATTTGGCTGTAAGTTGGCAGGTGAAAGAAAGGCCCAAAAACACAGGGGGGGGGGGAAATACACCATCTTATGATTACTACCCTGTATCACATGATTGGCAGTTGAATAGCAGTATCTGCTTTAATTGTAGTAACTAACTTTTTAAAATTGTTTACTTAAAAAAAAATAAAAAACTTCCCTTTTTACCATATATCACAAAGTCATGGTGTTACCATTAATAATTGTGTTATAGGTGTTGAAAATACTTTAAAGCCATTTTCCCACACGGCAGCTTTTTGCACTTACTGCCTTCTTTCTTAGTAGGGCAGTGTAAGTTCCTGGTTCAAATCCTAGAAAAGGTATGTTTTTTATACGGATTTGAATATAAGACAGTGGCTACCCGTGTACTTTGGTGGTTGGAGTTCTAATAACTATACTCTCTCAGGAATGGTCGGCCTGGGTCTGTACATGACTACACCTCATTTACACATTATCCTCTTCTCATTGGGTTATGAGGTAGCGTATTGTTCTAAAGTGAACAGATTGCAACGTACACACATTAGGGATAAAAAAAACTTGATCACGTTGTCATAGAAGCATTTCTTGCTATAAAACATAAATGTTTTTATCTTTAATTTTTTTATATTTTTTTGGTTTAACGTCCGACTGTTCTGTAATAACTCATAATACAGTATTTTTTTCAAAATATTTAAAAAGTTTGTTCAAAATCTTTCAAAAAGTACCCAACTGTGTATTAAGAAGGCATTTGTTACGTCCAGCCATACCTTAAAATATGTTTTTATTGTTATTTTATAAATATTTACGGTCCAGCTGATCTAAATTAAAAATTAAAAAATGTGTAACTAGGCAACATACATAAACATACTACGAAAATTATATTTATTACATACAAGATATATCTATAAAAATTGTACACTTTTGGAGGTGCATTCTATTACACGAATCATTACTATATTAATTATCAAATACTGTCGTATTTAACCTCGTATAAAACGAGGCAATATTTAAAACAATTTTCTTATTTCATCTAAATGGATTGCCACAACATCGAAGGAATATAAAAATGCACCTATGGTGCGAAATATTAAAAGTATATTCATTTCTCCTCTGTACATGTAAATACAGAAGCAGAAATGAATATACTCGTATAAAGATACAGGGCCTGTCGCCAATTGTAACAATTACTTTTGAAATTTATACTTTTTTGTGTGTGCAATTCAAATATAAACTTATTTTTGCCGGCAAATCGCCATGAAATTAGTTATAAGCTCTTTTTCTATCATGTATCGACATAACCACTTTTTCTTACATAAATTTCTATTTTGCCGTTTTATTTGAATTCATTATTTATATTTCGTTTCTTATACATTCATTCAGTGTTTAGCAGCAGTGGAGTAAACATAGGAGAGTAGTGTTAGTGTATTAGAACAGGTTAGTGTGTAGTTTTAGTGTAATAAAAATGGGCGCCGACTTAGGTTTTGCTGTGCTTTGTATTATGCGAGTCAGCGGAATGTGAACTGTCAGCGTACTGTTATTAAGTGATTCACCATAAAACTAATTTAGGTGTCTAATTTCAAATTATACCAATATATATATAAATTAAATAATTATAAAAACACATTAGCCTACCAAGGCCTTTGAATGTCCTTGGTAAGGCCATTGAGCTTTCTTTCACCGGAATTTGAAGAAAGTTCTCATTCCGATTCAGATGTAGCTGTGCAATACAGTCCGTCAAAAATGGAAACTAGTCAATTAAAGGCAACAACCGAACTAGTTCTGTTCAATGCCTGGAAGGGGTCAGAGGTAAAATTAAATGAAGTAGAAAAAAATAATTCACGTGTGCAAAAGTGTTCTCGATCTACTCCAGAAAAGGTTAAAAGTTTTGGAGCAGTTGTCCGCTAGGAAAACAACCAGAAATCCAGTTATATAGTCTGGTTCTAGCTCCGGCAGTGCCAAGGCTAAGAGA
>JAQMRL010000012.1:14704169-14706669 GCA_035578175.1 Catonia carolina | reverse complement strand
TAATTTTAATAATGAGTGAGAGACGTAAAATGAAAATCAACCTCAGTTTGGGTTAAATATACGGAAAATCACTCTTTCACGCTAAACTAGGCTTCTTGAGTAAAATGCTCTATATAAAAGTTGTAGATCTTTTAATTTCCTATAAATTTAACTATATACACTTATGTCGTTAAATGCATACTAAGCCCGAAATCTTTAAAAAATCGATTTTTCACACGTTTTCGTGAGAAAAAACATAAAACCGCTAATTACCGCTAAACTAAGCGTTATAAAAAAAATGTTTGAAAAAACAGTTGTAGGATTTTAAATTGTCTACAACTTTTACTATGTAAATTTTTGCCCTTAAATGCATATTAAAGCCGTAATCTTAAAAAAAATTCTTTACGTGAAAACAGCCCCACCGAGAATTTCAGCAAACATGGCGCCTACCTTATCTTGTAGAGCATAAAAAAATTAGTAAATTAGGCGATTTTTAAAAAAATCGTAGGACCAGTTTTTGAGAAAATCACAAAAAAGTGAAAAATTACACGAATAAACTACTACTTCCGGTTGACCGATTTTGATGAAAATGTTCGTGTCAGGTCCGGTAGTGGTATGTAACTTAAGTTTAAAGTTTCAAGTTCGTACGATGTTCCGTTCTTGAGATATGTTGTACACACACACGCACACACACACACACACACACACACACACACACAGACACCAATCGCTAAAAACATGTTTTTTTGGGTTCAGGGGATCTGAAAACGTATAGATCCGGTGAACACTCGATTTCGAAAAACCGACATGAAAACAATACTTTCCTTCCTATATATTCATATAGGAAGTTATATGTTATTTTCATATAACATACACCAATCGGTAAAACTATTTTTTTTTTGTTCAGTGTGCCAGTGAATACTCGATTTCGAAAAATTTAACATGAAAACAATACTTTCCTTCTATATAAATATATTCATACAAGGAGAAAGTAAAAATAAGTAAAAGTACTACATAAAAATTTGAAGAGGTTATATTTGAAGAAGTTAAATAAATAAATATTAAAAAATGTCTAAATTATAATACGTTTTTAATAAGATAAAAATAACCTTTTTTTAATCACGTTATATCATTAAAAATAAAATACAGTAATTCCAGTTGAATACACACCCGAACACTTAAAATAAAACAAAACGGTAGTGGTAAAAAACCGAACGTTGTGTTCTGTTTGAACAAATAAAACTAACCTATTCTTGCATTATATTAAAAAAATATCTAAAAAAAGAAATACGATTTGGTAAATTGTAAAGTCAGTCATTAATGCTGATTGGATTAAAAGCACGCACTACGCTGACTACATCTGTCACAAAATATTAAAAATCTGGTGTGAAACACTCACAAAACTTTCTCTTGCCAGTGCAAATAAGTAATAATAAACCTAACATTATTAATAAAATATTAGAAATAAACAAAAACTAACCTCAAAAACATAACCTTATTTTAATCATGAGTGAATGACGCAAAATGAAAATCGAACTCAATTTGGCTTAAAAAACCGAAAATCGCACTTTCACGCTAAACTAGGCTCTGTAGAAAAAAATTTACAAAATAAAAGTTGTAGATCTCTTGATTTTCTATAAATTTTATTATATACACTTTTGTCGTAAAGTGCATACTAAGGCCGAAATCTTAAAAAAATCGATTTTTCACACGTTTTCGTGAGAAAAAACAGAAAATCGCTAATTACCGCTGAACTGAGCGGTATACAAAAAAATGCTCAAAATAAAAGTTTCTGTTGTAACTTCATTTTGTTATCAGTCGAAAACTGACTTGGCATGGGTCAGATAACTGTATAAATGTTAAACTATTAGGGATTCCAGATAGGCCTTAATATGAATTTCATAGTCGGTGCTGCGACTTACTACTCTTACTATTTCTGTAAATGCTTTCTCAATGTGTATGTAGTGCAGAGAGAGAGAGAGAAAGAGAAAGAGAGAGAGAGAGAGAGAGTGATGCAAATAGTAAAATTTCAAAGTCGGTGCTGCGACTTACTACTCTTACTATTTCTGTAAATGCTTTCTCAATGTGTATGTAGTACAGAGAGAGAGAGAGAAAGAGAAAGAGAGAGAGAGAGAGAGAGAGAGAGAGAGAGAGAGAGAGATGCAATAAGTAAAATTTCAAAGTCGGTGCTGCGACTTACTACTCTTACTATTTCTGTAAATGCTTTCTCAATGTGTATGTAGTGCAGAGAGAGAGAGAGAAAGAGAAAGAGAGAGATAGAGAGAGAGAGTGACGCAAATAGTAAAATTTCAAAGTCGGTGCTGCGACTTACTACTCTTACTATTTCTGTAAATGCTTTCTCAATGTGTATGTAGTGCAGAGAGAGAGAGAGAAAGAGAAAGAGAGAGAGAGAGAGAGAGTGATGCAAATAGTAAAATTTCAAAGTCGGTGCTGCGACTTACTACTCTTACTATTTCTGTAAATGCTTTCTCAATGTGTATGTAGTACAGAGAGAGAGAGA
>JAQMRL010000012.1:14691669-14699169 GCA_035578175.1 Catonia carolina | reverse complement strand
AAGCAAAAAGAGGCGAGCTACTCATAGCCTAATCATAATAAAAGTGCTTAAATTTTAAAATACATTCTTAACTTAACTTAAATACTCTATTGTTCTATTCTAGAGCCAGTACAAACTTATTATCATTGCAATCACTAACTTTACTATTGTTACGCATTGTTTTCAATCAGGCCTACCAAACCACCGGTTACTTATTTACTATTGTGTGTGTATGTGTCTGTGTGTGTGTGTATGTGTGTATTATGATAGTCTTAACTACAACGTATAAAGTTTATTTTATTTTATTCGACTCACCCATAACTAAAACGTTGCAATTCTATATTCAATAAAATGTTTATATTTAAATATTATTTGCGTACCGTATGCTTAAATACAGGGTGATTAATAAACGTGTCTTCGATTTCGTCCGACTCTTAAGTTCGTTTATTAAACCTATAGAGCTCGAGTCGCAGCTGCGTGTAGTTGTTGTGGAATGCAGTGCGTTGTTATAGTAGTAGGAGAATGAATTAATTATTTGCATTGGCAAGAGAAAGTTGTGTGAGTGTTTCACACCAGATTTTTTACTTTCTCTTGCCTATATGAATATATAGGAAGGGAAGTATTGTTTTCATGTCGATTTTTCAAAATCGAGTTTTCACCGGATCTATACGTTTTCAGACCCCCTGAACCCAAAAAACATGTTTTTAGCGATTGGTCTGTGTGTGTGTGTGTGTGTGTATACAAAATATCTCAAGAACGGAACATCGTACGAACTTGAAACTTAAGTTACATACCACTACCTGACCCGACACGAACATTTTCATCAAAATCGGTCAACCGGAAGTAGTATTCGTATAATTTTTCACTTTTTGTGATTTTCTCAAAAACTGGTCCTACGATTTTTTTAAAAATCGCCTGGTTTACTCAATTTTTGATTCTCTACAAGATAGGGTAGGCGCCATGTTTGCTGAAATTCTGCGTGAGGCTGTTTTTACGTAAAAACATATTCTTTTTAAGATTGCGGCTTTCATATGCATTTTAGCGCAAAACGTTATATAATACAAGTTGTAGAGAATGTAAAATTCTACAACTTTTATTTCAAACATTTTTTTTATAACGCTTAGTTTAGCGGTAATTAGCGATTTTCTGTTTTTTCTCACGAAAACGTGTGAAAAATCTATTATTTTAAGATTTCGGCTTTAGTACGCATTTTATGACAAAAGTGTAATAATAAAATTTATAGGAAATTAAAATGTCTACAACTTTTATTAAGAGAATTTTTCTCTACAGAGGTTAGTTTAGCGTGAAAGTGTGATTTTCCGTTTTTTTAAGCCAAACTGAGTACGATTTTCATTTTGCGTCATTCACTCATGATTAAAATAAGGTTATGTTTTTGAGGTTAGTGTTTTGTTTATTTCTAATAATTTATTACTAAAGTTAGGTTTATTATTAATTATTTGCATTGGCAAGAGAAAGTTGTGTGAGTGTTTCGCACCAGATTTTTAATAAGATAAAACTAACCTTCTTTTAATGACGTTATATCATTAAAAAAAATAATACAATAATTCCAGTTGAATACACACCCGAACACTTAAAATAAAACAAAACGGTAGTGGTAAAAAACCGAACGTTGTGTTCTGTTTGAACAAATAAAACTAACCTATTCTTGCATTATATTAAAAAATATCTAAAAAAAGAAATACGATTTGGTAAATTGTAAAGTCAGTCATTAATGCTGATTGGATTAAAAGCACGCACTACACTGACTGTACGTGTCACAAAATATTAAAAATCTGGTGTGAAACACTCACACAACTTTCTCTTGCCAATGCAAATAATTAATAATAAACCTAACATTATTAATAAAATATTAGAAATAAACAAAAACTAACCTCAAAAACATAACCTTATTTTAATCATGAGTGAATGACGCATAATGAAAACCGTACTCAGTTTGGGTTAAAAAAACGGAAAATCACACTTTCACGCTAAACAAGGCTCTGTAGAGAAAAATTCTCAAATTAAAGTTGTAGACCTCTTAATTTTCTATAAATTTTATTATGTACACTTTTGTCGTAAAGTGCATACTAAGGCCGAAATCTTACAAAAATCGATTATTCACACGTTTTTGTGAGAAAAAACAGAAAATCGCTAATTACCGCTAAACTCAGCGCTATACAAAAATAATGCTTAAGATAAAGTTGTAGGTTTTCAAATTATCTACAACTTTTATTATATACATTTTTGCTCTAAAATTAATATTAAAGCCGTAATCTTAAAAAAACACTTTTTTTATGTAAAAACACCCTCACCAAGAATTTCAGCAAACCTGGCGCCTACCTTATCTTTTAGAGAATAAAAAATTGAGCAAATGAGGCGATTTTTAAAAAAATCGTAGGACCAGTTTTTGAGAAAATCACAAAAAAGTGAAAAATTATACGAATAAACTACTACTTACGGTTGACCGATTTTGATGAAAATGTTCGTGTCGGGTCCGGTAGCGGTATGTAACTTAAGTTTTAAGTTTCAAGTTCGTACAATGTTCCGTTCTTGAGATATTTTGTATACACACACACAGACACACACGCAGACCAATCGCTAAAAACATATTTTTTGCTTTCAGGGGGTCTGAAAACGTATAGATCCGGTGAAAACTCGATTTCGAAAAATCGACATGAAAACAATACTTTCCTTCCTATATATTCATATAGGCAAGAGAAAGTAAAAAGGGTAAAGGACTTTTAACGCGAACGTACAATCATGTTTTACTAAAGTTCTTCCGCAGAAAACCCCCCGTTTTTATTAACAAAAATACTAAAACTAACCTTTTTTCAATCTAATAATATTGATATAAGAAGAAAGCAATGGTTTCTGTTCAAAATACTTACCCGAATACTTTAATGAAACAAAAAAGGTAGTGATAAATTATAAACCGAAAACTGGCTTGCAAAATGAAAACGCACTTACTACCACAACATATTAAACTGTCTCACTTAAGAAGTGATACAATTTGAATAGATTGTTCAGTCAGTCGAAGCTGATTGGTTTAAAACACACAAAATATAGAAAAACCTGGTGTGAAACACTCACACAACTTTCTCTTGCCAATATAAATAATTAACAATAAACCTAATATTAGTAATAAAACATTAGACATAAACAAAAAAACTAACCTTAATAAACATAACCTAATTTTAATCATGAGTGAAAGACGCAAACTGAAAATCAACCTCAGTTTGGCTTCAAAATACAGAAAATCACTCTTTCACGCTAAACTAGGCTCTGTAGGGAAAAATGATTTGAAGAAAAGTTGCAGATCTTTTAATTTTCTATAAATTTCATTATATACACTTTTATTATAAAATGCATACTAAGGCCGAAATCTTAAAAAAATCGATTTTTTCACGTTTTCGTGAGAAAAAAACAGAACATTGCTAATTACTGCTAAACTAAGCGTTATACCAAAAAATGTTTGAAATAAAAGTTGTAGGTTTTTAAATTCTCTACAACTTTTATTATATAATTTTTTTCGCTAAATTGCATATTAAAGCCGTAATCTTAAAAAAACTTTGTTTTTACGTGAAAACAGCCTCACCCAGAATTTCAGCAAACATGACGCCTACCCTATCTTGTAGAGAATAAAAAATTGAGTAAATAAGGCGATTTTAAATAAAAACGTAGGCCCAGTTTTTGAGAAAATCGCAAAAAAGTGAAAAATTACACGAATAAACTACTACTTCCGGTTGACCGATTTTGATGAAAATTTTCGTGTCGGGTCCGGTAGTGGTATGTAACTTAAGTTTCAAGTTTCAAGTTCGTACGATGTTTCGTTCTTGAGATATTCTGTTCACACACAGACACACACACACACACACACACACACACACACACACACACACACACACACACACACACACACACACACACACACACACACACACACACAGACACACACACAGACCAATCGCTAAAAACATGTTTTTTGGGTTCAGGGGGTCTGAAAACGTATACATCCGGTGAAAACTCGATTTCGAAAAATCGACATGAAAACAATAGGCTACTTTCCTTCCTATATATTCATATAGGCAAGAGAAAGTAAAAAGAGGGGGACTTTTATATGCGCACCTACAAACATGTCATACTCAACTGGATATTATTGTTAGGGAAAACAAATTTAAAACCATCGTTTTTATAACATAAGGTTTTATTTACCGGCCTAAAAAAATCATTTATTTTTATATTTTCTAAATAAATTTTGATATTTCTCGTGAAATATTTACGCGTATATATTCATAATGTAGAAATTTACTAAGATGAAGTACGTTATCGTGAAAAAACAATATAAGTACCCTAGTAGAACTACCACTAGCCAAAATAAATTATGTAAAATATTTTTCTCTTTTAAAAATTGCCTGTAGCTAGGTACTAGATATTACATATTGTTTAATTTTTACACAATGTAATGTAAAATGGGTGTGAAACACTCACAAGACTTTATGTACCCCATGTAAATATCAAACAATATAATATGTTTCATGTAATATTTACGCGAAGTATCGTATCGTGAAAAATCTATAAAGTAACTACCCGAATCAATACTCATAACTACCACAAGCCAAAAATTATATAAACTATTTTTCACTTTTAAAATTTGTCTAGTTCTAACTACTAGACATTAATTATTGTTTCATTTTTAGTTTCTCTTGACTTTTATGAATAATATAGAAGGAAAGTATTGTTTTTATGTAGATCTGGTGTGAAACACTCACAAGACATTATCTAGCCCATGTAAATATCGAACAATATAATTTATGTTTCATGTAATATTAACATAGACAAAATATCATATCGTGAAAAATCAATAAAGTAACTACTCGAATAAATTCTCGTAACTACCACAAGCCAAAAATTATATAAACTATTTTTCACTTATAAAAATTTGTCTAGTTCTAACTACTAGACATTAATTATTGTTTCATTTTTAGTTTCTCTTGACTTTTATGAATAATATAGAAGGAAAGTATTGTTTTTATGTAGATCTGGTGTGAAACACTCACAAGACTTTATCTAGCCCATGTAAATATCGAACAATATAATTTATGTTTCATGTAATATTTACACAGACAAAATATCATATCGTGAAAAATCAATAAAGTAGCTACTCGAATAAATACTCGTAACTACCACAAGCCAAAAATTATATAAACTATTTTTCACTTATAAAAATTTGTCTAGTTCTAACTACTAGACATTAATTATTGTTTCATTTTTAGTTTCTCTTGACTTTTATGAATAATATAGAAGGAAAGTATTGTTTTTATGTAGATCTGGTGTGAAACACTCACAAGACTTTATCTAGCCCATGTAAATATCGAACAATATAATTTATGTTTCATGTAATATTTACACAGACAAAATATCATATCGTGAAAAATCAATAAAGTAGCTACTCGAATAAATACTCGTAACTACCACAAGCCAAAAATTATATAAACTATTTTTCACTTATAAAAATTTGTCTAGTTCTAACTACTAGACATTAATTATTGTTTCATTTTTAGTTTCTCTTGACTTTTATGAATAATATAGAAGGAAAGTATTGTTTTTATGTAGATCTGGTGTGAAACACTCACAAGACATTATTTTGCCCATGTAAATATTGAACAGTATCATTGATATTTATTGTAATATTTACACAGACAAAGTATCGTATCGTGAAAAATCAATAAAGTAACTACCCGAATAAATACTCATAACTACCACAAGCCAAAAATTATATAAACTATTTTTCACTTATAAAATTTGTCTAGTTCTAACTACTAGACATTACATATTGTTTCATTTTTACTTTCTATTGACTTTTATGAATAATAGGGAGGGAAAGTTCTTTTTTTATGTAGATCTGGTGTAAAACACTCACAAGACTTTATCTAGCCCATGTAAATATCGAACAATATCATTTATGTTTCATGTAATATTTACACAAAGTATTGTATCGTAAAAAATCTATAAAGTCAAGAGGCTAATCGCTTAAAACATGTTTTTTGGGTTCAGGGGGTCTGAAAACGTGTAGATCCGGTGAACAAATCAAAAAAAAAATTGAACACAATTAAGTAAATTTCCTATCTACAGTTTGTTAGAAAGCTGTACAGTTGAGAATATCATAAATAGTAACGCAGATATTTAAAAAAAACTAACATTCCCTTTGCTCTAAACGATTGGTATAAAATTACGAAAAATATTTGTTCTTGGTGAAATGATCATTTTCCTGGATATGCCTGCTAAAAACTTAATTTTTTTCATTAAAATAATTTTTTGACGTAATTTAATATTTTTTTTGTAGCAATAAGTCTGAACTATTGAAAAAAAACAAAAAAACCGGAAATTGAAATTTTCACTGAAAACCATCATACAGTCTCACCTTAAAACTGAAACCCCGTTAATCCGAACTAACCCCTGTTCATGTTAATATGCATGTAAGGGCAAAAGAGTATATAACAAAAGTTGTAGACAGTTTAAAAATCTACAACTTTAATTCAAACATTTTATTGCATAACGCTTAGTTTAGCGGTAAGTAGTGATTTTCTGATTTTTTTCATGAAAATCAGTAAAAATACGGATATTTTAAATATTTATCTTACCTGAATTCTTATAGTAAGCGTATATTCAAAAATAGACTCAAAATCCATATGCCTCGAGCTGTATTACCTTCCGATTCTAAACGAAACGTACTCAATTTATTAGTCTGTTCTGTTCTACCAGCAAACAACTCAAATACAGGAGATTTTTCATCAGTGTTTGATCTGTAATTAGAAAACATATAATTATTATATTAACACTTTGAAAACTGACTTTTTTTTGTAGTTTTGCCCGTGGACTGCTATTTTTCGGGGATTTTTAAGAAATTGTAACAAATCAACCATCGGTCATAAATTCAAAAAGTAAAGATTAAATTAACGATCAACCCACCGGGTTGGCCTAGAGGTAAAATCGTCGCAAAAACCAGCTGTTTAACAGCTGATTTTCGTAGACGAAGGTTCCTGGTTCAAATCCTAGTACAGGTAGTTACTTTTATACGGATTTAAATACTAGACAGTGGTTACCGGTGTACTTTGATGGTTGGGGTTCAATTAAAAGTCGGTACTGCGACTTACTACTCTTACTATTTCTGTAAATGCTTTCTCAATGTGTATGTAGGGCAGAGAGAGAGAGAGAGAGTGAGAAAGAGAAAGAGAAAGAGAGAGAGAGTGAGAGAGATGCAAATAGTAAAATTTCAAAGTCGGTGGTGCGTCTTACTACTCTTACTATTTCTGTAAATGCTTACTCAATGTGTATGTAGGGCAGAGAGAGAGAGAGAGAAAGAGAAAGAGAGAGAGAGAGTGAGAGAGAGAGAGATGCAAATAGTAAAATTTCAAAATCGGTGGTGCGTCTTACTACTCTTACTATTTCTGTAAATGCTTTCTCAATGTGTATGTAGGGCAGAAAGTAAGAGAGAGAGAGAGAGAGAGATGCAAATAGTAA
>JAQMRL010000012.1:14641669-14689169 GCA_035578175.1 Catonia carolina | reverse complement strand
TTTCTGTAAATGCTTTCTTAATGTGTATGTAGTGCAGACAGAGAGAGAGAGAGAGAGAAACAGAAAGAGAAAGAGAGACAGACAGTAAGAGAGAGAAAGAGAGAGAGAGAGTGATACAAATAGTAAAATTTCAAAGTCGGTGCTGCGACTTACTACTCTTACTATTTCTGTAAATGCTTTCTCGATGTGTATGTAGTGCAGAGAGAGAGAGAGAAAGAGAAAACATTATTTTACGCATTGTTTTCCATTTACTTCATTTCAGGTGCCACACCGAATACAGCTGTCCCAAAAATAAAAAAATTACT
Source organism: Catonia carolina (assembly GCA_035578175.1). Taxonomy (NCBI): domain Eukaryota; kingdom Metazoa; phylum Arthropoda; class Insecta; order Hemiptera; family Achilidae; genus Catonia; species Catonia carolina. The sequence continues at coordinate 14,688,864 of JAQMRL010000012.1, read as the reverse complement.
TTACCCGACGCTTGAAATTATTCTTTAAATATCCGTGAAAATTTAATAACACACTTGAATTTATGTAGGCTACTACATTTTTTTATTAATGATTTTCGCGGAAAATTTCATTAAAATGTGTATAGCTTGAAATATTTTTTATGTATTTCTAATTATAAACACATAAAATCAAAATAAAACAAAAGAAAATCGATTGTTAAATTAAATTTCAATTTAATTTGACTGGCTTTATAAAAAAATAAATAAATTTAAAATATTTTAGAAATTATTTAGTTATTATTATTATTAATAAAATATATTTCTAAAGTGTATCTCAGCTGTTAGTGAATTAATATTTTACAGTTGACCGATTCTGCTCATAACAGACTGGTGGAGTGTCAAATTATTTCCACTCAATCTGTTAGTTGCAGGGCTAAAATAAATAGTTGTGTTTCTTAACACATTAAATCAGCCAATTAAATGACTAAATCATTTAAGACGAGAAGAGGTAGAGGTGTACTGTGACACTAATCACAGTTATCTCCTCTCAAAGTAATGAATTTCAGTATACAGTTGGATTGTGTGGTGAATGAAGTGAAGGTGTCATTTGCAGAGTGGAAAATACGTGCTTTTCAGAGGGCCCGGCATGCTGATAAGTGTAATTTTCCATTCAGTGAGTTGTGGCAATGGTAAACCACGTGACTCCTCTATTTACTTAGTAAAACCTCTACAGGTTCAAACCAGACTACAGGCTGATCACCTAAGCAACAACTGTTGACAGGTTAGTGTTTTACACTTATTGTTTCTGAAGCCCGCCTTAAGAGTATCATTCAATGTTCCGTTCGTATTTTAATATAATTTCTCGCCGTAATTTTATTACCCACCGGGTTAGTCTAGAGGTAAAGTCGTCGCCAAAATCAGCTGTTTAACGGCTGATTTTCGGAGATGAAGGTTCTTGGTTGAAATCCTAGTAAAGGTAGTTACTTTAATACGTATTTGAATGGTAGACAGTGGTTGTGGGTGTAGTTTGATGGTTGGGGTTCAATTAACCATACTCAGTGAGTGTGTCTCGAGAAGACTACACAGTCTCATCTACACGTCATACACATCATCCTCATCTAATTGGGTCAAGGGGTTGCTTATTGTTGTCAATTGAACAGATTGCAACGTACACAAATTAGGAATAAAACAATAAAAAAAAATTTATTAAATTACTTTATTTCACTCAATTTTCATTTCATAGGTCTGTAGCGTGATATTTTTTAAACTTATTATTTACTAAGAAGAAATAAAAGAACTCAACTGCACTTACCGGTAACCAGCTACCGACAAACAATTGTTTATTCCTTTTCCTTTTTTAAACTTTCAATTGTGGTAAAAAAATTTTTAATTTATTTAATTTATTTGACATAAATATTAGATATAAATTTAGAATAATAAATAACATTTATTTTTAATAATTTAATAATATATTAATAATTTCAATAACGTTTATTTTGAAATTTTTTTTATTATAATTTGTTTTTTTTTTAAATTTATTTAACGTCGCATTAACTCCAAGGGTCATTAGCGACGACGTTGGGGTGTAACTATTGTACAATGGAGGATGAAATGATTTTTTTGTAACGTATGAAAATATGCTGTGCCTGAGTGGGATTCGAACCCAGGACGCACGATGAGAGGCGAGCACGTTACGTTTTATACTAGAATAAATGTCATGTTTTACAATAATGAAACCTCAAAACTGGCTGCTACAGGTATATCTGTGTAATAATAATAAGATTATTATATTTATTTAATACATTTTCATAAATGAAACCGCACACAAACACAACCGTTCTCTTCAACTGCCCCGGTCAACAGTACACCAAATAAAATCTGCATTCATTTATATTAATTACTTTTTATTTGATAATTTTTTAAACTTTCAATTAAAATATAAATTTGTATTGTAAATATGTCTTTTAAATTTATTTGATGATTTGCGAAGATTTTTCCTTATAACGGGTGTTTCATAAGGACGCAACCCTGTTTATAAGAAGATAGAAGTAATACATGGGTAAATTGTCTCTCCCCCAATCGGTATGTACTCAAGGCCAACTACCTAACACAGTTAAAATGTTCCAGTCAAGCATTAGTGTGGTGAAAGCAGTCGTTTCGTTATATTGTGTCACCAATGGTTTTTTCCAAGGGAGAACGCGTGTTTATTGTAGAGACAAAGCGAGCAAATCTTAACAAAATTTCAACTGAAATTTTACTTACAAAACTATTTTACTTACAAAAATCGGGTAAATTTCAACTGAAACTTATCTTGCACACATTTGTAAGATTTACTTGCTATGTAAGTCTCTACAATAAACACCCGGTTCTTCCTTGGAGAAAACCATTGGTGACACAATATAACGAAACGACTGCTGTCACCACACTAATGCTTGACTGGAACATTTTAACTGTCTTAGGTAGTTGGCCTTGAGTACACTGTTGCCAACATACCGATTGAGGGACAGAAAATTTACCAATGTATTACTTTCTCTACTTCTATTGCCTACTTCTATCTTCTTATAATCAGGGTTGCGTCCTTAATAAAACACCCGGTTCTTGCTTGGAAAAAACCATTGCTGACACAATATAATGAAATGACTGCTGTCACCACACTAATGCTTGACTGGAACACCCGTGATTAGCAATTTTCTGTTTATTTTCTCACGAAAACGTGTAAAAAATCTATTTTTTAAGATTTCGGCCTTAGAATGCATTTTACGACAGAAGTGTATATAATCAAATTTATAGGAAATTAAAAAATCTACAACTTTTCTTTAAAGCATTTTTCTTTACAGAGCCTAGTTTAGTGTGAAAGAGCGATTTTCCGTATTTTTAAGCCAAACTGAGGTCGATTTTCATTTTGCTTCTTTCACTGATGATTAAAATAAGGTTATGTTTATTGAGGTTAGTTTTGTTGTTTATTTCTAATGTTTTGTTACTAATGTTAGGTTTATTGTAAATTATTTGCATTGGCAAGAGAAAGTCTTGTGAGTGTGTCACACCAGTTTTTTTTTTTTTTTTTTTTTTTTTTTTTTAATTAGTAAAGCCCCTTAAGGTTGAAATGAGCCTTTCGGCTGTTGATCTGAACAACAACATGTATTTCTAATGGAGTGAATTTGTGTTGTAAACAAAGAAATAGTTTTAGTGCACCGTGTGTTATTTTATTATGGTTAACTGGGTATAATTGGGAATGATAGAAGCAAAAAGAGGCGAGCTACTCATAGCCTAATCATAATAAAAGTGCTTAAATTTTAAAATACACTCTTAACTTAACTTAAATACTCTATTGTTCTATTCTAGAGCCAGTACAAACTTATTATCATTGCAATCACTAACTTTACTATTGTTACGCATTGTTTTCAATCAGGCCTACCAAACCACCGGTTACTTATTTACTATTGTGTGTGTATGTGTCTGTGTGTGTGTGTATGTGTGTATTATGATAGTCTTAACTACAACGTATAAAGTTTATTTTATTTTATTCGACTCACCCATAACTAAAACGTTGCAATTCTATATTCAATAAAATGTTTATATTTAAATATTATTTGCGTACCGTATGCTTAAATACAGGGTGATTAATAAACGTGTCTTCGATTTCGTCCGACTCTTAAGTTCGTTTATTAAACCTATAGAGCTCGAGTCGCAGCTGCGTGTAGTTGTTGTGGAATGCAGTGCGTTGTTATAGTAGTAGGAGAATGAATTAATTATTTGCATTGGCAAGAGAAAGTTGTGTGAGTGTTTCACACCAGATTTTTTACTTTCTCTTGCCTATATGAATATATAGGAAGGGAAGTATTGTTTTCATGTCGATTTTTCAAAATCGAGTTTTCACCGGATCTATACGTTTTCAGACCCCCTGAACCCAAAAAACATGTTTTTAGCGATTGGTCTGTGTGTGTGTGTGTGTGTGTATACAAAATATCTCAAGAACGGAACATCGTACGAACTTGAAACTTAAGTTACATACCACTACCTGACCCGACACGAACATTTTCATCAAAATCGGTCAACCGGAAGTAGTATTCGTATAATTTTTCACTTTTTGTGATTTTCTCAAAAACTGGTCCTACGATTTTTTTAAAAATCGCCTGGTTTACTCAATTTTTGATTCTCTACAAGATAGGGTAGGCGCCATGTTTGCTGAAATTCTGCGTGAGGCTGTTTTTACGTAAAAACATATTCTTTTTAAGATTGCGGCTTTCATATGCATTTTAGCGCAAAACGTTATATAATACAAGTTGTAGAGAATGTAAAATTCTACAACTTTTATTTCAAACATTTTTTTTATAACGCTTAGTTTAGCGGTAATTAGCGATTTTCTGTTTTTTCTCACGAAAACGTGTGAAAAATCTATTATTTTAAGATTTCGGCTTTAGTACGCATTTTATGACAAAAGTGTATAAATATAATAAAATTTATAGGAAATTAAAATGTCTACAACTTTTATTAAGAGAATTTTTCTCTACAGAGGTTAGTTTAGCGTGAAAGTGTGATTTTCCGTTTTTTTAAGCCAAACTGAGTACGATTTTCATTTTGCGTCATTCACTCATGATTAAAATAAGGTTATGTTTTTGAGGTTAGTGTTTTGTTTATTTCTAATAATTTATTACTAAAGTTAGGTTTATTATTAATTATTTGCATTGGCAAGAGAAAGTTGTGTGAGTGTTTCGCACCAGATTTTTAATAAGATAAAACTAACCTTCTTTTAATGACGTTATATCATTAAAAAAAATAATACAATAATTCCAGTTGAATACACACCCGAACACTTAAAATAAAACAAAACGGTAGTGGTAAAAAACCGAACGTTGTGTTCTGTTTGAACAAATAAAACTAACCTATTCTTGCATTATATTAAAAAATATCTAAAAAAAGAAATACGATTTGGTAAATTGTAAAGTCAGTCATTAATGCTGATTGGATTAAAAGCACGCACTACACTGACTGTACGTGTCACAAAATATTAAAAATCTGGTGTGAAACACTCACACAACTTTCTCTTGCCAATGCAAATAATTAATAATAAACCTAACATTATTAATAAAATATTAGAAATAAACAAAAACTAACCTCAAAAACATAACCTTATTTTAATCATGAGTGAATGACGCATAATGAAAATCGTACTCAGTTTGGGTTAAAAAAACGGAAAATCACACTTTCACGCTAAACAAGGCTCTGTAGAGAAAAATTCTCAAATTAAAGTTGTAGACCTCTTAATTTTCTATAAATTTTATTATGTACACTTTTGTCGTAAAGTGCATACTAAGGCCGAAATCTTACAAAAATCGATTATTCACACGTTTTTGTGAGAAAAAACAGAAAATCGCTAATTACCGCTAAACTCAGCGCTATACAAAAATAATGCTTAAGATAAAGTTGTAGGTTTTCAAATTATCTACAACTTTTATTATATACATTTTTGCTCTAAAATTAATATTAAAGCCGTAATCTTAAAAAAACACTTTTTTTACGTAAAAACACCCTCACCAAGAATTTCAGCAAACCTGGCGCCTACCTTATCTTTTAGAGAATAAAAAATTGAGCAAATGAGGCGATTTTTAAAAAAATCGTAGGACCAGTTTTTGAGAAAATCACAAAAAAGTGAAAAATTATACGAATAAACTACTACTTACGGTTGACCGATTTTGATGAAAATGTTCGTGTCGGGTCCGGTAGCGGTATGTAACTTAAGTTTTAAGTTTCAAGTTCGTACAATGTTCCGTTCTTGAGATATTTTGTATACACACACACAGACACACAGACACACACGCAGACCAATAGCTAAAAACATATTTTTTGCTTTCAGGGGGTCTGAAAACGTATAGATCCGGTGAAAACTCGATTTCGAAAAATCGACATGAAAACAATACTTTCCTTCCTATATATTCATATAGGCAAGAGAAAGTAAAAAGGGTAAAGGACTTTTAACGCGAACGTACAATCATGTTTTACTAAAGTTCTTCCGCAGAAAACCCCCCGTTTTTATTAACAAAAATACTAAAACTAACCTTTTTTCAATCTAATAATATTGATATAAGAAGAAAGCAATGGTTTCTGTTCAAAATACTTACCCGAATACTTTAATGAAACAAAAAAGGTAGTGATAAATTATAAACCGAAAACTGGCTTGCAAAATGAAAACGCACTTACTACCACAACATATTAAACTGTCTCACTTAAGAAGTGATACAATTTGAATAGATTGTTCAGTCAGTCGAAGCTGATTGGTTTAAAACACACAAAATATAGAAAAACCTGGTGTGAAACACTCACACAACTTTCTCTTGCCAATATAAATAATTAACAATAAACCTAATATTAGTAATAAAACATTAGACATAAACAAAAAAACTAACCTTAATAAACATAACCTAATTTTAATCATGAGTGAAAGACGCAAACTGAAAATCAACCTCAGTTTGGCTTCAAAATACAGAAAATCACTCTTTCACGCAAAACTAGGCTCTGTAGAGAAAAATGATTTAAAGAAAAGTTGCAGATCTTTTAATTTTCTATAAATTTCATTATATACACTTTTATTATAAAATGCATACTAAGGCCGAAATCTTAAAAAAATCGATTTTTTCACGTTTTCGTGAGAAAAAAACAGAACATTGCTAATTACTGCTAAACTAAGCGTTATACCAAAAAATGTTTGAAATAAAAGTTGTAGGTTTTTAAATTCTCTACAACTTTTATTATATAATTTTTTTCGCTAAATTGCATATTAAAGCCGTAATCTTAAAAAAACTTTGTTTTTACGTGAAAACAGCCTCACCCAGAATTTCAGCAAACATGACGCCTACCCTATCTTGTAGAGAATAAAAAATTGAGTAAATAAGGCGATTTTAAATAAAAACGTAGGCCCAGTTTTTGAGAAAATCGCAAAAAAGTGAAAAATTACACGAATAAACTACTACTTCCGGTTGACCGATTTTGATGAAAATTTTCGTGTCGGGTCCGGTAGTGGTATGTAACTTAAGTTTCAAGTTTCAAGTTCGTACGATGTTTCGTTCTTGAGATATTCTGTTCACACACAGACACACACACACACACACACACACACACAAACATACACACACACACACACACACACCCCCAAACACACACACACACACACACACACACACACACACACACACACACACACACACAGGTGATAGTGGGGATTTTGGTGGATCGACGGGGCGCGGGCTGACAATAGATCTGTCTGAGAGCAGACGGGATTACAGGGTGTGTGTGTTTTTTTTTTTTTTTTTTTTTTTTTTTTTTTTTTTTTTTTTTTTTTTTTTTTTGGTTTAACGTCCGACTGTTCTGCAATTACTGCTAATGCAGTGTGTGTGTGTCTGTGTGTGTATGTGTGTGTGTGTGTGTGTGTGCCTGTGTGTGTATGTTTGGACACGGGACTCGGGGACTCGGGACTCGGGACTTTAGACGACGATCGTCGGGGGAGGAAGTAATTTGGCTAGCGGTACGTTTTCTTTGCGGACGACAAAGTTTAATTGTGGCGGTACGCATCCGGACGGTGTTCGTCCGGCGGTGGGGTGGCGGCGGCGGTCGTTACAATAATATAAAAACGTACCGGCCCGGCGTCCCTGGACGCACGGCGTTCGATCGCAGAAGAACGGCCGTCCCGCTTCGCACGTCCCGACGCAGTTGAATGTTTTTCGCACCGAGCGCCGCCTCGTTTCGTTCCGCCCCCCGCCGCTCATTTCGTGCGCTGTATATTCGCATAAAAGGACATGGTCGTTCGTCGTGGTACTGGCGGTGGTGGTGGTGGTGGCGGCGGTAATTTGATTTTGTTTGTTTACCGAAGTCGGTGTTGGTTCTTTTTTTTTCTTCTTCTGTCGAGAGGCGGTGGTGGACGATGGTGACGACGGTGACAACGACGACGACGACGGTGACGGCGATGGCGATAGACGTGAGAACTTTGTATGACATAGCTGTAGCTTGCCGTAATGGCTTATGAAACTTGTTTAGCACTCAGATTTTCCCACACCACGCCGTTCTGACGTAGATGTTGACCTTCAGCAAACCGATATACGAGTCGGCGGATGGTAAAGAGCGCGCGATGGCGGTTTCTATGAATTTAATTCACTTTTTTTCTTGTACACAAGGTCATGTATAAAAACCAATTATTATTTTATAGTCGATTTCGTGGAATTTTTAATTCACTTTTTTTCCTTGTAAAGTAAAAGTTGACTGGTATGTGTAGATTATTCATCGTTGTGTGTCATCTTGCACAAGATTGCAACACATTTAATGTAGTAATTAACTACCGGAAACATGTGGCTGATAGCGTCTGTAGCTTAAGTAGTTGTGTGATTGGATAAAAGTCGATTCAGGAAGTTCGTGAACGGATATTGCAATCTGGTTACAGGAAGTGATAAACAGTCGATTTCTTTGACAGGATGTTTGCGGTTGATAAACAGCAGGCCTAGTAGTAATTAACTACCGGAAACTCTTTGACAGGATGTTTGCGATTGATAAACAGCACAATACAAAGGCGTACCGGAAGCATGTGGGTGATAGCGACTGAAAGTAGTTGTTTGACGTACCGGACGTAGATAGCAAAACGTTGAACGACGTTTTTGCTCGATGGTAATCTAATTACAGGAAGTGATAAACAGTCCAATTAATTCACAGACTGTTTGCGGTTAATAAACAAGGCGAACAGGATGTTTGCGGTTGATAAAAAAGCTACAAAGGCCGTGTAGTAATTAACTACCGGAAACTCTTTGACAGGATGTTTGCGATTGATAAACAGCACAATACAAAGGAGTACCGGAAACGTGTGGGTGATAGCGACTGAAAGTTGTTGTTTAACGTACCGGATCGCAAAACGTTGAACGACGTTTGTGCTCGATGGCAATCTGATTACAGGAAGTGAGACGACAGGCTGTTTGCGGTTGATAAACATTGAAGCTAGGCTTTTGTTTGACACAGTAGCAGACGGTTGCGGACAGCGAGTTTGCACACCACACATGGAGCGTGACGACAAGTGTTTTACCCTTGAACAACAATCGTGATGTGTCATATGCTGTTAGAGCATGGTGAGACTTCCTACGACATCGATACATTACTCCATTTGGCACGACATTCACGCGGATGTACACTGTACTTGGCATACATCAAAAGGCATGAGTTTAAGTGGAACAGGAAGTTTGTCGGTCAGTCGGTGAGTGACTGCCTCATCATGAACATCGTAGACGATTTGTGGATGAAGATAGGAGACGAGATCTTAACACCTCAACATTTTAAGGTTGATTTCTTTAACGTGTTGATTGTGGATGTCGACAACCGTGTGGTGAATGGTGACCCGGTCAAAGTATGCGTCACGTTTAACAACGTCAACAACATGTATTGGGTGAATTTCGAATGTGGTAATAAAAATGAGATTCGAGTCGGAAAAGGTGTCATTGGCACACAGGATATGAAATACGACGATTCGAGCAACACCAATATCACTGTGACCGTTTATTCTGCGAAAAAGAAGGTGGTGGTGGAAGGGAGACATCGAAGTCCACTACTACGGGCGAACGATTGCACTGCGTCGACAAACCCAGACGATTATATTCAAGGACACTTTTGTATCCGTTTCTACATACTCTTGTATAAAAGGGAAAACGAATAGAGCTGAATGTATGTCTAAGTGTGTGTGTGCGCGCGGTGTGAACGCGTACACAAGGCCTACTCGATTAAGGGATAGCACGTTGAAATAAAAACGAGACCGGCGGCTCGGCACTAGCAGTATAACATTGTATGGATCCATACGCGTGTCGTGAGATCGTTTCGGAGCACGATATCCGTCAGTTGTTAGAATGGAACGAGGCGATCGATCAGCAGATTAAAAATGATATAATCATGTTCGGTAAGGCCGACGTCGTAGACGGAGCGTTGATGATAAAAAGACTTTTTCTACAGTCCGTTTCCATACGTTCGATCGAGGACTATCTCGCCTTCAACAAACCGATGAATCTGGATGTCGTAGCGTTGATCGGATTGCTGGACAGTGCGTACACCGTTCAAACGAAACACACTGCTGGGAAACGCATCGGGCCCCCGGCCTAACGGGCGATGTGGAACGGGGGCACAACAAAAAAGAATTTCACTCTAGCCTCGGGACTCGGGACTCTGGCCTCGGGCTCTGGCCTCGGGACTCTCGCCTCGGGACTCTGGCCTCGGGACTCTGGCCTCGGGACTCTGGCCTCGGGCCTCTGACCTCGGGACCCGCGCGCGTTGTGAATGACGGACGCTAGGATAGCGGTTGGTGGTGGTGGTGGTGGTGGGGATTTCCTATATAAGAGAGAGGCTGCAGTGTACGCGATCACGGTTCACTCACTCGCTCACACCCAGCAGCACCGGAAATGGGCGGTGCTTACCTAAAGCGATAACAAACGACAGTGTACCCTGGTTAGTCGAGCACACAACAACCGCCATCTACCCTTCCGGAAATGGGCGGAGCTTACCTAAAGCGATATAACAAAAAACGGTGTACCCTGAATGGTCGAAGACACAACAACCACCATCTCCCCTCCGGAAATGGACGGAGCTAACGTAAAGCGATAACAAAAAACGGTGTACCCTGAATGGTCGAAGACACAACAACCACCATCTCCCCTCCGGAAATGGGCGGAGCTAACTTAAAGCGATAACAAAAGACGGTGTGTCCTGATTGGTCGAGAATACAACCTCATACTCACCTCTCCGGAAATGGGCGGAGCTAACTTAAAGCGATAACAAAAGACGGTGTGTCCTGATTGGCCGAGGATACAACCTCATACTCACCCCTCCGGAAATGGGCGGAGCTAACTTAAAGCGATAACAAAAGACGGTGTGTCCTGATTGGTCGAGGGGCGTGGCCTAACCGGTCACGTGGTCTACCACACAACGAGATAAGAATGACATCAGTCCCAACTCTCTAACTCTTAACACAAAAAAACAAAATTGCGGTGGCGCAGTATGCCCCCTATTATACTGATTGCCTATCTCCTTACGCGATCCCTGATTGGTCGAGGGCGTGGCCAAACTGGTCACGTGGTCTACCACACAACGAGATAAGAATGACATCAGTCCCAACTCTTAACACAAAAAAAAATGGCGTTGGCGCAGTATGCCCCCTATTATACTGATTGCCTATCTCCTTACGCGATCCCTGATTGGTCGAGGGCGTGGCCAAAGACTGCCTATCTCTATTACGCGATCCTGATTGGTCGAGGGGCGTGGCCAAACTGGTCACGTGGTCTACCACACAACGAGATAAGAATGACATCAGTCCCAACTCTCTAACTCATAACACGAAAAACAAAATGGCGGTGGCGCAGTATGCCCCCACAAAAAAACAAAATGGCGTTGGCGCAGTATGCCCCCTATTATACTGATTGCCTATCTCCTTACGCGATCCCTGATTGGTCGAGGGCGTGGCCAAAGACTGCCTATCTCTATTACGCGATCCTGATTGGTCGAGGGGCGTGGCCAAACTGGTCACGTGGTCTACCACACAACGAGATAAGAATGACATCAGTCCCAACTCTCTAACTCATAACACAAAAAACAAAATGGCGGTGGCGCAGTATGCCCCCTTATATACTACTCCTGTATATTTGTATAGGCAAGAGAAAGTTAAAAATTTGACAAAATTTTAGAGTGATTTCCGCTCAAAATTAAACGTTAGATTCTGATTTAACACACAAATGAATGTATAAATAAACATTGCTTATTGTGACAATTGCTTTTTTTTACGTCTTACTTTTGCTATTTCTGTTAATACAGACGGTGGAAAATAATAATTATAGCTAAAAATCTGGTGTGAAACACTCACACAACTCTCTCTTGCCAGTGCAAATAATTAACAATAAACCTAACATTAGTAATAAAACATTAGAAATGAACAAAAAACTAATCTCAAAAACATAACCTAATTTTAATCATGAGTGAAAGACACAAAATGAAAATCAACCTCAGTTTGGCTTAAAAATACAGAAAATCATTCTTTCACGCTAAACTAGGCTCTGTAGAGAAAAATGTTCTAAATAAAAGTTGCAGATCTTTTAATTTTCTATAAATTTGATTATATACAACACTTTTATTATAAAATGCATACTAAGGCCGAAATCTTAAAAACATCGATTTTTCTCACGTTTTCGTGAGAAAAAAACAAAAAAATTGCTAATTACTGCTAAAGTAAGCGTTATAAAAAAAAATGTTTTAAATAAAAGTTGTAGAATTTTAAATTCTCTACAAATTTTATTATATAAGTTTTTTCGCTAAATTGCATATTAAAGCCGTAATCTTAAAAAAAAACTTTGTTTTTACGTAAAAACAGCCTCACCCAGAATTTCAGCAAACATGACACCTACGCTATCTTGTAGAGAATAAAAAATTGAGTAAGCCAGGCGATTTTTAAAAAAATCGTAAGACCAGTTTTTGAGAAAATCACAAAAAAGTGAAAAATTACACGAATAAACTACTACTTCCGGTTGACCAATTTTGATGAAAATGTTCGTGTCGGGTCCGGTAGTGGTATGTAACTTAAGTTTCAAGTTTGAAGTTCGTACGATGTTCTGTTCTTGAGATATTTTGTATACACACATACACACACACAGACCAATCGCTAAAAACATGTTTTTTGGGTTCAGGGGGTCTGAAAACGTATAGATCCGGTGAAAACTCGATTTCGAAAAATTGACATGAAAACAATACTTTCCTTCCTATATATTCATATAGGCAAGAGAAAGTAAAAATGAGTGATGAAAAAATGGGAGATCTGACCGGGAATCAAACCGTGCCGTAAAAGCTAGTTGCGCTAACCACTACGCCAACGCTTCGGCCAATTTAAAAAAAATTTAAATCCAAAAAATTGTTTAAAATTGATTCTTTATAATTACCCGGCAAAGTTTTATATTAGGCTACTAAAAAATATGTAAAAATATTTTTTGTTAGATCTGAAACAGAGGCGTGTCACTGTAAATTAATAAAAGTAAATAATTATGAAATAAATAAAAACTAAAATTACAGATTAATATATTTTTAATAACATAAAACTTACTTGTTTTCAGTCGAGTGATATATTTGATAAAATAAAAACTGTAATTTAATAGTAAAATAACAGAAAGTACTGCGTTTTTAAAACAAACCGACCGACCCGAAGAAAAACTAATTGACCAAAGAAATACGATATGGGAGATATTTGCGTCTATTGACTGTCATTTGTTTGATGCGCGCGCACCAATCGTTGAATACCTGGACGGCAATCAAATACAGAAATGAGTTGAATTCGGAGAATTTTATACAGACATGCACAAACATGTTTGTTTTACTGCGTACTAACCAACAGGGAAAACCAATGTAAATTAATTCTATAACAAAAATAATTTAATTTTTACTCTCTTAATAAAATATTTTTATTTTTCTTAACATAATAATTTTATTCAAAATGTAAATTTAAAGACAAAGTATTGAATCGTGAAAAATTAATAAACGTTCCCGAATATCAATGATTTACATTAAATATTACTACTCAAAACGTCCAATAGCCAAAAAAAATCAGTTGTGAAACACTTAGACGACTTTGTCTTAACAATGTAAATAAAATACCTTATAACCTAATATGTAAATGTTCCATCATTATTAAAATTAATATACGTTCCCGAATATTACTGTTCTACAATAGGTAGTTAAGCCTTTTACTAGCCAAAAAAATCTAGTGTGAAACACTTATACGACTATCTCTTGGCAATGTAAATAAAAATAAAATAAACTAAGTTTAATAATTTGTACCAATATTAATTTACGTTCCCGAATATTACTGTTCTATAATAAGTACTCAAGACTTCCACAAGCCAAACAAAGTCTTAAGTGAAACACTTACACGACTTATTCTTGACAAAGTAAATAAAAACCAAATATATGTTTCATCATTATTGAAATTAATATACGTTCCCGAATATGACTGTTCTACAATAGGTAGTCAAGCCTTCCACTTGCCAAAAACTTTAGTGTGAAACACTTATACGACTATCTCATGGCAATGTAAGTAAAAATAAAATAAACTATTTTTTATATTTAGTACCAATATAAATATACGTTCCCGAATATTGCAGTTCTACAATAAGTACTCAAGACTTTGGCAAGCCAAAAAAATCTAATACAAATAAGTTAGGCTATATACTTTATAAAAAAAGCAAATACATATTTTGTTGGATTCAGGAGTCTGAAAACCGATGAAAACTCGATTTTTAAAAGTCGACATGAAAACAATACTTTTTTCCCTACACGTATACTGTTTGGCAAATATTTGATTGCTCTTGCGAAGAGGAGAATCGGGCCGCTACTACCTCTTTCAATAACATTTCATTATGTACCAAGTCCAGTGAATTATTTTGTAGCAGTTGTATGTTATATAAATTGTTAAACATTAGATGTAAAACAAAATACTCGCCGGCTACATTGGAGTAGTTGGTAACGTGCTCGTATCATTCGGTATTGGGTTCGAATCCCACTCACCCACGGCATATTTTCATACGTTCCAAAATCATTTCACCCTTCACAGTTAAGTGGGCATAAATTGGGCATAAATCGAGGCTCAAATCGATTTCTCTAAATATATAAATACAGGAATCTGTGGGTTCATAGTTTCGGCTTCGATAAAAACTATCTTGAAACCAGAAATCAAGAAATCATAGTCGAAATTTGGAATCAAAAACAGTTTAATTTGATTTCTCTAAATGAATAAATACAAAAATCTGTGGTTTTGAAGTTTCAGTTTCAAATTCATTTTACGACAAAAATTATACATTAATAGGAAATTAAAAGATCTACAACTTTTATTTTAAGCATTTTTCTCTACAGAGCCTAGGTTAGCGTGAAAGAGTGCTTTTCCGTATTTTTAAGCCGAACTGAGGTTGATTTTCATTTTGCGTCATACACTCATGATTAAAATAAAGTTATGTTTTCTGAGGTTTATTTTTTTAATGTTTTATTACTAGTGTTTTAATAACATGTTTTAAAAAACATGTTTTTAGCGATTGGGTCAGTGTTTGTGTGTGTGTGTGTGTGTATGTATGTATGTGTGTGAACTGAATATCTCAAGAACGGAACATCGTATGGACTTGAAACTTAAAACTTAAGTTACACAACACTACCGGACACGACACAAACATTTTCATCAAAATCGGTCAACTGAAAATAGTAGTTTATTTGTGTAATTTTTCACTTTTTGCGATTTTCTCAAAAACTGGTCTTAGAAGTTTTAAAATCACCTGGTTTACTAAATTTTTTATGCCGTACAAGATAGGGTAGGCGCCATGTTTGCTAAAATTCTTGGTGGGGCTGTTTTCATGTAAAAAAAATTGGTTTTTAAGATTGCAGCTTTAACATGCATTTTAGCACAAAAAATTATGTAATAAAGTTGTAGAGAATTTAAAATTCTACAACTTTTATTTAAAACATTTTTTTGTATAACGCTTGGTTTAGCGGTAATTAGGGATTTTCTGGTTTTTTCTCACGAAAGCGTGTGAAAAATCGATTTTTTTAAGATTTCGGCCGTAGTATGCATTTTACGACAAAAATGTATAAAATTTATAGGAAATTAAAAGATCTACAACTTTTTTTTATAGAATTTTTCTCTACAGATCCTAGTTTAGCATGAAAGAGTGATTTTCCGTATTTTTAAGCCAAACTGAGGTTGATTTTCATTTTGCATCTTTCACTCAAGATTAAAATGAGGTTATGTTTATTGAGGTTAGTTTTTTGTTTATTACTAATGTTATTGTTTATTGTTAATTATTTGCATTGGCAAGAGAAAGTTGTGTGAGTGTTTCACACCAGATTTTTTATTTGTTATCGAGAACTGTAGATTATTGAGAAGCACTTAATTTGATTGTTATTTTTTGCTGTATTTCTGACATGGATTAGGCATGAGTTAGAACAGGAACTATAAGGCCGGGCATACACTGGAGGGCAGGTGGTGCAGTTCAGGGCAGGAGCGAAAACTGTGCATCCATTGTTGCCTGTAGCGTATCGTATATTGGGGTGCAGACATGTCTGTGTCGAGCAGCCACAGTTTGTAGTCGAGGCACAGTTTTAGCACACGCGTTGAGCCGGAAACATGTTGGTCTAAGAGAAGCTAATCAAATTTGAGCTGATTACAAGAAAAACTATTCAGTTGTAAACCTAGTATAATTCTTGAATTTAGTATCGTTAAACTTGTGTTAACTTGAACTTACCATGCGGTTTACGTTTTTTATGAAGTCACTTTACTATAAAATTTTCTCCCTTCGTTTTGAAATACAATACAATTATGTAATTCAATACAATATAAGTTAAATTAATTCTTGAATACCGGAATCGGATGAATCCGCTATTAACCTATCACTCTCACTAAAATGATCCAACGCGCTATATGGCCAAACATGAGCTAATTTCTGAATCTGAAAAAAATATTTGCCTGTCCTGCGTCTCCAGTATACGCTGGTAGAAATATCTGCTCTGCCTGTCCTGCCCTGCTCGTGTCTGTCTCGAACGCACTGTGCCACCTGCGCTGCAGTATGCGCCCGGCCTACTGCTTTTCACGGTTGATGAATTCTGCTGTTTCACACGTTTAGACTAATTAGAATGTTTGCCAGCGTTGTCAGATTGTGCGGATGTATCAGCTTGACAAACACATGAGCGGATTTATGGGGGGTGCTAGGGGGTGCGCCACACCCCCAGATTTTTGGGATGATTATAAATTTAGTACTTAGTATCCAAATACCTCATACCTGCTAGTGAGCTCGCACCCCTAGATGTTGGACCTTTTCTGTTATTTCACATCACACCATCAGTAACCTTATAGTCACCTCGTATAAACGCATCTTTAGTGTTATGACTGATGACTCCCACTCACTATAATTAATATTGTAGATATTGTTTGCATGTTTATTGATACACATCAGTTGGTTGTTTGCTTTGCACATGTTCTGTTCAATACATAATGAATATTTTGGAATTGGCTCCTATTATTTCTACTAAGGAAACAGCTAGAGTCTGCTAGAGGCTGTTAAGAGTACTCAGACGTAGACAACCAGCAATACAAGTGAGGATGCACATTAATTAAATATATCCACAGCATTATCAAAAAATAAATTCCATACAACACTAATTATTCGCTCTAAGCTTAATATAATAACACGTTCAATTTATTTGTTAGAAAATGTTTTATGTATCGAACATCAGTTTACCATTAATAACTAAAATTTTACTATTGCTACTCTTACATATTTTTCGTTATATTATTTACTATTATTACATTATTATTTATGATTAGTAGGTTTTTATTATAGACTTAGTTTTATTTTTGGTGGTAAGTAATATAATACTAATGCGCTTGAATTATAACAGGAGAGTGAACAATTCTAGTGATTCGTTGTTTATCATTTCAGATTGTTTCGTATCATTAAAATTAATGTCTGTGACAAGTTTAATACAACTGTTTGCACTTGCAGGTGTTTAACTCATTTTTAGTGTTATCAGTTATCTTTTTGAATTGTATCGGTTCTTTTCGATTTTCTTCATTGACTGAAGTTGACAAGTTTTGTAAGCTGTGTTTTGTTAACAAGCGTGGTAGTGAAAGTGTTGAGTTTATGAAACATAAAACAGTAAAGATTAAGAAGCAGACAAAAATTGTTTTGTTAAATGTAATGGTTAAAATAATTAATTAAGGAGTCTCTTTCTAAAACTACAATAATTACAAGTAATCTGAACTGTATAATTGAAAATGCTTAAAGGATAATGTTAATTTTAGCTGGATGTAGATATTTTAATGATGGAACGTAGTGCAAGATAATATTGTCCAGATACGCGCCAACTAGTGTAAAAGTTTCGTTTACAACCTATAGGCGCTTGGGTCACGCAGAGTACTCTTACAGTAGATACTCTCTCTCTATATACGATTCCTTCAAGAGAAACGAATATTGCATAATCCGCGCATTTGTTTAAATGAACACGATATGATACTGAACACCACTGGCCAGGATCGTTGGCTGTGTAATCTGGTGTGAAACACTCACACAACTTTCTCTTGCCAATGCAAATAATTTACAATATAATTTAACATTAGTAATAAAATATTAGAAATAAACAAAAAACTAACCTCAATAAACATAACCTTATTTTAATCATGAGTGAAACACTCAAAATGAAAATTAACCTCAGTCTGGCTTAAAAATACGGAAAATCACTATTTCACGCTAAACTAGGCTCTGTAGAGAAAAATACGTTAAATAAAAGTTGTAGATCTTTAAATTTCCTATCAATTTGGATATATACACTTTTGTCGTAAAATGCATACTAAGGCCAAAGTCTTAAAAAAATCGATTTTTCACACGTTTTCGTGAGAAAAAATCAGAAAATCGCTAATTACTGCTAAACTAAGCGTCATACAAAAAAATGTTTGAAACAGAAGTTGTAGGTTTTTAAATTCTCTACAACTTTTATTATATAAGTTTTTGCGCTAAAATTTATATTAAAGCCGTAATCTTAAAAAGACAACGTTTTTACGTGAAAACAGCCTCACCGAGAATTTCACCAAACATGGCGCCTACCCTATCTTGTAGAGAATAAAAAATTGAGTAAAATAGGCGATTTTAAAAAAAATCGTAGGACCAGTTTTTGAGAAAATCGCAAAAAACTGAAAAATTATACGAATAAACTACTACTTCCGGTTGACCGATTTTGATGAAAATGTTCGTGTCGCGTCCAGTAGTGGTATGTAACTTAAGTTTCAAGTTTCAAGTTCGTACGATGTTCCGTTCTTGAGATATTCTGTTCACACACGCACACACACACACACACACACACACACACACACACACACACACACACACACACACACACACAGACACACAGACACACACACACAGACCAATCGCTAAAAACATGTTTTTTGGGTTCAGGGGGTCTGAAAACGTATAGATCCGGTGAAAACTCGATTTCGAAAAATCGACATGAAAACAATACTTTCCTTCCTATATATTCATATAGGCATTTGTTTAAATGAACACGATATGATACTGAACACCACTGGCCAGGATCGTTGGCTGTGTAATAAAGAAATCTGCAGAATTAATAAACCTCTAAGAAGCGATACATTTCTCACTAATACGAAGTTGGATTATCGAACAAACATTCACTTAATTTAAGGGGAGCAGACCATTTTCATTACCCCTATACTTGCAATACTAATTTAGGTAGATTTTTTGTAGGAACCGTTAAAGCTAAAAAGCTGAGCTTTGGCACACCTATCTACTGTGCCTTTTTACAAATTTTTACCATAGCTTTTTCAATTATCTTTATTTAATCTAATAATTATTTTTATTCTTAAAAAACGTTCAAATGTAGCCCATATATTTTTTAATGAAAAAGACACCCAAAAAATAAAAACTCCAAAGTTTTTGAAATACCTCTGGAGTAAATACACACCTTGAAACTAAAATGTATTGTGCGAAATTTCACACTCCTAGGTGGGATGGTTCCTGAAATAAGTGTACCTAAAGTCAAAAAATACAATACGCGGAAAATGCGGATATAGTAAAAGCATAATACCATACAGAAACACCTATTGCCAATTGGAATTCACTTCAAAACAAAAATACACCAATATATTTTATCTTGCTTTACAGCTGATTCCTATGCGTTCTGGAAATTATTGTTTTTATGTGAACGCGATCTTCGTAATGTTAGAGCAGTAACATTACTATATTAATCTCAATTTACAAGAATGAAAAACGTGAATAAACATCGAAATAAACACTACATACCCCATCAATGTAAAAACATAATTTTTCTTAACAGAAAAAGCAACGAATGTCGTGTTATATATCAATTTAAATAGGAGTAAACGATCTATCAATAGATGATGAAATTAAAAAAACAATACTTTTTATTAAAATCAGTCTGCTCCCCTTAAAGAGACTATTTAAAGAGATGCAATTGCTCACAGTTCCTTCTTTGTACATTTTTGAAGTGATAATGTACGTAAAGGAAAATACCTTTTTACAGAATTTAGATGTTCACAACCACTACACAAGAAACAGAATCGATTATTATGTTGCTAATCACAACACTAAATTGTTTGAACAAAAACCAACTTATGCAGGTAGAAAATATATCAATAAATTGCCACAAGGTTTAAAAAGTTGTGACAATTTAAGTCATTTTAAAAAAAAGCTAAAACAATATTTGATTGATGAAACATTTTACAGTGTGCACGAATTCCTTTCTAAATAGTTTTGATTGAAAAATATTTAACTTTTAATTAAACAAATATTGTGTACTATTTGATACAAAGGGGGTCACGACAAGTCTACTGAGTTAAGCAGTAGCAGGAAAAAATTATTGGTAAGTGATGAATTTATAATTGTTTGATTTTTTCTTTTTAATTTTGTGTGATATTTGATTCAATAGGGTTCATGACAAGCCTACTGAAGTAAGCAGTAGCAAAAACAATTTTTTGGTGGTACCTGATGAATTTATCATTGGTGATAAACTTTCAGTTTATTAGTTTTATCTTGACATATCCTATACTCCCTTTGGAGTCTCCTGGATGCAAGGAGAAAAAAAAATATCTGTATATGCTCGGTAAAGTAGAAAACAATATGGAATGTTTAGTAAAAATGTTTTGCCATATGAAGGGTGCAGGGGAAAACCAACTAAGTCACAAAACAGGAATTTTGCGGGAGGGCAAAAACAAAGTTTAAAACGATCTGAGAGAAAGAAAAATTTATAAATTAGAAGGCCAGCACCTATGTCGCTGGCATTGGACTGAGTTGGTTATTCCCCTGATCCGAATGGACTGAGTTGGTTTTCCCCTGTGCTGCAATATCTCAAATGGCTATAGGCTTATCTTATGATTAAATTAGTTTTTCCCCTGTAGCTTTCAGCACGTGAAAATATTTACCAAAGAGTATCAAATGGCATATTAATCTAAGTTTCGAATTTTTTGGACTAAGTTGCTTTTTCCCCTGTACCCTTCATATTTTATGTAAGCTTTGTGTTTGATGTACAATTTAAAGGTACCGGATTCTATTTTCCAGTAATTTTCACATAATTTATGGGCGATGCATTAAAACTAAACGTGTTAAGTACATAATGTTATAATTTTTGTCTATCTTTCACTGGTAATTTAACGCGGTAGCCGGTTATTTTTTCAGTTCTCTTATTTCCCCATAAACAATAATACATTGAATCGTTATAAATTACACAACAACTACCATGCAATAAACCCCCCGGAACCCAAAAAACATTAGAGAATGATATAAAATGAAAATCAACCTCAGTCAGACTTAAAAATACGGGAAATAACGAATTGACGCTAAAATAGGCGCTTTAGAAGAAAATCCTAGAATAAAAGTTGTTGATTTTTTAATTTTCTTATAATGTTGAGGCCTACTAATACAGTTTTGTTGTAAAAATTGAACTAAGGACGCAATGGGCTTATCAAATAGTTCCGATTTTGTTTTATACCGATTTTGAGAAGAAAAATATATAAAATTACTAATTGACCCTTAATAACGTGTTAAAGTAAAATGTATAAAAAAATTTAGTAAATGAGGTAATTTAAAAAAAAACGTATGAACTGTTTTTAAGAAAATCTCTATAAAGTGAAAAATCGCGCGAATAAACTATTACTTCTGGTTGACTGATTTTGATGAAAATGTTTGTGTCGGGTCGCCAAGTGTTTTTAAGTTCGAAGTTTCAGCTTCGTACGCTATTCTGTTCTTAAGATACTTTTTTCACATACACCAAATGCTAAAAATATATTTCTTTGGGTTAAGGAGGGCCTTGAAACGTGAATATCCGGTGAAAACTCGATTTTGAAAAATCGGCAAGAGAACAATACATTTTTTACTTTCTCTTGCCTCCTATATGAATAGGGTGGAAAGGAAAATTCGTTAAGTAACGATATCTGTAATGTTTATTTTTTTGTTGATTTAGATTCCGATGGTTAACTCATAATGTAGTATAATTAAAATATAGACGTTCCGCGCCAACAGTGTACAATTTCAATCATCAATTCATGCCTTAAAAAACATTAGAAAATTAGTTTTGCCATAGCTCTCTGATTATTTTTACTATAGTCGAAAATCAAGCACAAAAAGTATAATAATTCTGAGAAAAAAGACCGTACATATTAATAGATTACGCCTACGTTATTTAAAGAAGATGTTGGTTTGAACATTAAATTCAATAAACTATTATCAGATTTTATTTTTTGAACAATTAGTAAGAATAAATTTGTTCGTTCTTTCATAACGACGATGATAATATTCAGTTTTTTTAAATCCATAGACTGGATTTAAGTAAAATTACCTAATTTTACTTAAAATTAGGTAAATAATGAGATGTGAAATTTTCGGCAAAATTAAATTGGGTTTTTAGATCATTTAGCTAGAAGTTAGTTCAAACATTTACATGTTATCTGAAATAATCAAAAAAAAATAATTGGGTTACATTTTTTGGTTAATAACCGTATCACTCAGTATAAAAGTGTTTTCATGAGCATAGGAGGCCTTTTAAAAATCTTTCAGTTTGCATCTTGCAAATGCGCTTTTAATATTCACTGCAAGGACTAAATGTATAATAATCTACTGTCGTTGGAAGAAGCTCATAACAGTTTTTCTTTCACCAGTACCTCTTCTGTACTTAATATGATTTAGTTTAAATTTAACTTCTCTAGTGAAAAAACAGAACTATATATGTAGCCGTAGAAGTAGCAAATGAAATTAAAAAAAAATATTTAAAGTTTAACTGCCTGTTATAGGCAATACTAAATTTTCCCATCATAAAATAAAATTTTGAAACAAACTACGAATCAACGCGGAGAAATGTTGAAAAATATCGCTTAAAAATTGTTCATATCGTTAACCGTTTTTAATGTGACGGTTTGTCGTCAAAACGGCACAATTTGTATGTTGCTCTAACAATGTATAGATCAAGTATGTTCTAAAATTCATTTTGACAATGGCGGCGATTCTACTGATGATTTTTGACAAAAAAACGGCATTGACGTCCTTATTAGAATTAACCTTAATATAAAGTGACAAAATCACAATGTGTCACGTTCGTATAGTAGTGTTTGCATGGTAGCCGACCAAATAATTTGTTAAGTTTGAGCAAACTTGTATGTGACAACCCAATCTATTTTCTTGCTTCCTTCACATAGCTTTTTTATTTCATACTTTAAAAAGCAGCTGTAAATATACTGCTGTTACATAAAATAATACCAAAAACATTGCGAACCCGGAAGATCTCTAACAAATTTAAAATGTTTTTGGTAGGTGTTTTAATTCTAGAACGTATAGCATTTCAGTAGACGTTATTCTGTAATATTCGGGTGTATCGTTACCGTACAGTCGCGGTGACAATGGGCGGATCTTATGTAAAAATTTAATCGACGTCACGCGCAGGAACAAATCCGGACCAATCAGGAAGTCCATACTGACAAATGACGTAATACTGAATGAAACGGTTTCATTGGTTCATATCGAATGACGTAGTGAATTACAAAAAGCTCTCTGATTGGACAATAATAACCAATCAAATTAACGCTTAAGAAGACACCTGATTGGCTAGATTTGGAGATTTTTCATTGGTTGAGAATACTAGACTCTGATTGGTCCGATATATTATCTTCCTTTGACGTCACACGCGCGTCACCGTCAACTTAGGCCGCCTTACTCGCAAGACCTAAATAATTTGTCAACTGTACATCAGTTCTATTAGATTTTATTAATATATTTTCGCATGTGTATAGACACAAACAGTGCAGAAGAAAAAAAATTCGTTAAGTAACGATATCTGTAATGTTTATTTTTTTGTTGATTTAGATTCCGATGGTTAACTCATAATGTAGTATAATTAAAATATAGACGTTCCGCGCCAACAGTGTACAATTTCAATCATCAATTCATGCCTTAAAAAACATTAGAAAATTAGTTTTGCCATAGCTCTCTGATTATTTTTACTATAGTCGAAAATCAAGCACAAAAAGTATAATAATTCTGAGAAAAAAGACCGTACATATTAATAGATTACGCCTACGTTATTTAAAGAAGATGTTGGTTTGAACATTAAATTCAATAAACTATTATCAGATTTTATTTTTTGAACAATTAGTAAGAATAAATTTGTTCGTTCTTTCATATCGACGATGATAATATTCAGTTTTTTTAAATCCAGTCTATCAATTAACTTAAAATTAGGTAAATAATGAGATGTGAAATTTTCGGCAAAATTAAATTGGGTTTTTAGATCATTTAGCTAGAAGTTAGTTCAAACATTTACATGTTATCTGAAATAATCAAAAAAAAATAATTGGGTTACATTTTTTGGTTAATAACCGTATCACTCAGTATAAAAGTGTTTTCATGAGCATAGGAGGCCTTTTAAAAATCTTTCAGTTTGCATCTTGCAAATGCGCTTTTAATATTCACTGCAAGGTCTAAATGTATAATAATCTACTGTCGTTGGAAGAAGCTCATAACAGTTTTTCTTTCACCAGTACCTCTTCTGTACTTAATATGATTTAGTTTAAATTTAACTTCTCTAGTGAAAAAACAGAACTATATATGTAGCCGTAGAAGTAGCAAATGAAATTAAAAAAAAATATTTAAAGTTTTACTGCCTGTTATAGGCAATACTAAATTTTCCCATCATAAAATAAAATTATGAAACAAACTACGAATCAACGCGGAGAAATGTTGAAAAATATCGCTTAAAAATTGTTCATATCGTTAACCGTTTTTAATGTGACGGTTTGTCGTCAAAACGGCACAATTTGTATGTTGCTCTAACAAGGTATAGATCAAGTATGTTCTAAAATTCATTTTGACAATGGTGGCGATTCTACTGATGATTTTTGACAAAAAAAACGGCATTGACGTCCTTATTAGAATTAACCTTAATATAAAGTGACAAAATCACAATGTGTCACGTTCGTATAGTAGTGTTTGCATGGTAGCCGACCAAATAATTTGTTAAGTTTGAGCAAACTTGTATGTGACACCCCAATCTATTTTCTTGCTTCCTTCACATAGCTTTTTTATTTCATACTGTAAAAAGCAGCTGTAAATATACTGCTGTTAAATAAAATAATACCAAAAACATTGCGAACCCGGAAGATCTCTAACAAATTTAAAATGTTTTTGGTAGGTGTTTTAATTCTAGAACGTATAGCATTTCAGTAGACGTTATTCTGTAATATTCGGGTGTATCGTTACCGTACAGTCGCGGTGACAATGGGCGGATCTTATGTAAAAATTTAATCGACGTCACGCGCAGGAACAAATCCGGACCAATCAGGAAGTCCATACTGACAAATGACGTAATACTGAATGAAACGATTTCATTGGTTCATATCGAATGACGTAGTGAATTACAATAAGCTCTCTGATTGGATAATAATAACCAATCAAATTAACGCTTAAGAAGACACCTGATTGGCTAGATTTGGAGATTTTTCATTGGTTGAGAATACTAGACTCTGATTGGTCCGATATATTATCTTCCTTTGACGTCACAAGCGCGTCACCGTCAACTTAGGCCGCCTTACTCGCAAGACCTAAATAATTTGTCAACTGTACATCAGTTCTATTAGATTTTATTAATATATTTTCGCATGTGTATAGACACAAACAGTGCAGAAGAAAAAAAATTCGTTAAGTAACGATATCTGTAATGTTTATTTTTTTGTTGATTTAGAATCCGATGGTTAACTCATAATGTAGTATAATTAAAATATAGACGTTCCGAGCCAACAGTGTACAATTTCAATCATCAATTCATGCCTTAAAAAACATTAGAAATATAGTTTTGCCATAGCTCTCTGATTATTTTTACTATAGTCGAAAATCAAGAACAAAACGTATAATAATTCTGAGCAAAATGACCGTACATATTAATAGATTACGCCTACGTTATTTAAAGAAGATGTTGGTTTGAACATTAATTCAATAAAATATTATCAGATTTTATTTTTTGAACAATTAGTAAGAATAAATTTGTACGTTCTTTCATAACGACGATGATAATTTTCATTTTTTTTAAATCCAGTCTATCACTAAACTTAAAATTAGAAAAATAATGAGATGGGAAATTTTCGGCAAAATTAAATTGGGTTTTTAGATCATTAGGCTAGAAGTTAGTTCAAACATTTACATGTTATCTGAAATAATCAGAAAAAATAATTGGGTTATTTTTTTTGGTTCATAACCGTATCACTTAGTAAAAAAGTGTTTTCATGAGCATAGGAGGCCTTTTAAAAATGTTCAGTTTGCATCTTGCAAATGCGCTTTTAATATTCACTGCAAGGTCTAACTGTATAATAATCTACTGTCGTTGGAAGAAGCTCATAACAGTTTTTCGTTCACCAGTACCTTTTCTGTACTTAATATGATTTAGTTTAAATTTAACTTCTCTAGTGAAACAAACAGAACTATAAATGTAGCCGTAAAAGTAGCAAATGAAATTTAAAAAAATATTTAAAATTTAACTGCTTGTTATAGGCGATACTAAATTTTCCCATCATAAAATTAAATTATGAAACAAACTACGAATCAACGCGGAGAAATGTTGAAAAATATCGCTTAACCCTTTTGAAACTGACTGTTACTCATTAAACAGAAGAATTGCAAAATTCAAAACGTCCTCTCAAATGAACTAACGTCTAGTATCTAATGTCACTACTGATGAAAAAAGAATTCTGAATGTATTACAGTTGATTCATATGATACGTACGCGCCTCTGTCATCTCCTCTGCAAGTAATGAATTTTATTAAACAGTTGGACCCTGTGGTGAATGAATTGAAGGTGTCAGTTGCAGATTGGAAGATATGTGCTTTGTAGAGGGCCCGGCATGCTGATAAGCGTACTTATCCATTCAGTGAGTTGTGGCAATGGTAAACCACCTCACTTCTCGTTTTACTTAGTAAAACCTCTACAGGTTCAAACCAGCCTTTTGGCCGATGACCTAAACAACAAAAAAGACCTAAATGAAAATCAAAGAAAAATTTAGAGTACCGGATAATTATACAGAACTTTTGACACATTACCGATTTTCACAATTTTTACTTTCTCTTGTATATATGAATATGTAGGAAGGAAGTATTGTTTTCATGTCGATTTTTCGAAATCGAGTTTTCACCGGATCTATACGTTTTCAGACCCCCTGAAACCAAAAACATGTTTTTAGCAATTGGTCTGTGTGAGTGTGTGCGTGTGTGTGTGTATGTGTGTGTGTATACAAAATATCTGAAGAACGCAACAACGTACGAACTTGAAACTTGAAACATAAGTTACACACCACTATCGGACCCGACACGAACATTTTCATCAAAATCGGTCAACCTGAAGTAGTAGTTTATACGTATAATTTTTCACTCTTTTGCGATTTTCTCAAAAACTGGTCCTACGTTTTTTTTAAAAATCACCTGGTTTATTTAATTTGTTATTTTCTACAAGATAGGGTAGGCGCCATGTTTCCTAAAATTCTTGGTGAGGCGGTTTTCACGTAAAAACGTTGTTTTTTTTTAAGATTACGGCTTTAATATGCATTTTAGCGCAAAATTTTTTTCAATAAAAGTTGTAGAGAATTGATAATTCTACAGCTTTTAATTCAAACATTTTTTTGTATAACGCTTAGTTTAGCAATAATTAGCAATTTTATGTTTTTTTCTCACGAAACCGTGTGAAAAATCGATTTTTTTAAGATTTCGGCCAAAGTATGCATTCTACGAGGAAAGTGTACATAATAAAATTTATAGGAAATTAATAGATGTACAACTTTAATTACAGCATTTTTTTTGTACAGAATCTAGTTTAGCGTGAAAGAGTGATTTTCCGTATTTTAAAGCCAAACTGAGGTTGATTTTCATTTTGCGTCTTTTACTCATGATTAAAATAAGGTTATGTTTTTGAGTTACTTATTTGTTTATTTCTAATATTTTATTACTAATGTTAGGTTTATTGTTAATTATTTGCATTAACAGGTGAAAATTGTGTGAGTATTTCACACCAGATTTTTATTTGGTTTTTGTACTTTCTATGTTGTGTGCTGATTCCAAATCGGTAATTAATCACTGTAAAATTTATTATAACATGTTTTATAATCATCGATCTACATAACCTCACTTTCCCGTATCTTTTTAATTTACACCATTATATTTTAAAAATCTGGTGTGAAACACACACAACTTTCTCTTGCCAATGCAAATAATTAACAATAAACCTAATTTTAGCAATAAAACAATAGAAATAAACAAAAACCTAACCTCAAAAACAATGAAAATTGAACTGTTTGGCTTAAAAATACGGAAAATCACTCTTTCACGCTAAACTTGGCTCTGTAGCGAAAATGCTTATTATAAAAGTTGTAGATCTTTTAATTTTCTATCAATTCTATTATATATACTTTTGTCATAAAATGCATACTAAGGCCAAAATGTTAAAAAAATCGATTTTTCTCACGTTTTCGTGAGAAAAAAACAGATAATCGCTAATTACCGCTAAACTAAGCGTTATACAAAAAAATGTTTGAAGTAAAAGTTGTAGTTTTTTAAATTCTCTACAACGTTTATAATATAACATTTTGCGCTAAAATGCATATGAGAGCCGCAATCTTAAAAAGAAAACTTTTTTACGTAAAAACAGCCTCATTCAGAGTGTCAGCAAACATGGCGCCTACCCTATCTTGTAGAGAATAAAAAGTTAATAAACCAGATGATTTTAAAAAAAAATCGTAGGACCAGTTTTTGAGAAAATCGCAAAAAAGTGAAAAATTACACGAATAAACTACTACTTCCGGTTGACCGATTTTGATGAAAATGTTCGTGTCGGGTCCGGTAGTGGTATATAACTTAACTTCTAAGTTTTAAGTTCGTACGATGTTCCGTTCTTGAGGTATTCTGTTCACAAACACACACACACACACACACACACACACATACACACACACATACACACAGACACACACACTTACAGACCAATCGCTAAAAACATGTTTTTTGGGTTCAGGGGGTCTGAAAACGTATAGATCCGGTGAAAACTCGATTTTGAAAAATCGGCATGTAACAATACTTTCTTTCCTATATATTCATTTAGGCAAGAGCAAGTAAAAAGTATAGTGAAAAATTCTACGACGCCCGTTAATTATATTGCTACCATTATCTATAATAATGTACTAATACAATAAAGAAGAAACGTCTGTTTGTTTATTTGTTTGTTTGTGTGAGGTAATCTCAGAAACTACTCAACTGATTTTAAAAAATCTTTTATTGTTGCATAGCTTAGAGCTTCCTGATCAATATAAGCTATTTTGCAACTTTAACTAACTTTAATTAAGTAAGTTAAGAAACTTAAACTGGTGACGATGTCACATGTTTCAGTTTATCGGGTGTATAGCACTTTTATTTTTTCCAAGTCCTCTGGGTGGTGTATTTTTAGGCTAGAAGCACATATCAACTTTTATATTTCATAGAAAAACGTGAAGTATAACATTCGATTCCAAAAACATTAAAAATTGAGAAATATTCAAAATTTATATTTTTGTACTGTATTTCATAATTATAGTATATGTTTTCATTGGACAGGTAGTGAATGAGTTATATATAGGGTGATTCAAATAGAGCGCCGGTTTTGATATATCAAATTAAGAGGTTTATTTTATTGAAAAACTGAAAATAAATACATCAGCAAGTTCATCTTTCCTTCCGATTTTATGTATGAAAAATGATGTCATGCATGTGTCCTCCTCTACTGCGCTGGCACGCATCAACTCTGTCCATGAACCTGGATATTACTGCACGACAAGTTTCAACTTCCATTTGCCCGATAACCCGTCGAATTTCCTCCTTCAAGTCATTGATGTTTCGGGGTTTATTGGCATACATCAATGACTTCAGATGACCCCAAAGAGGAAAGTCACAAGGCGTCAAGTCACACGACCTTGGTAGCCATTGATGGTCGGAATTACGAGAAATGATGCGATCCTGGAACCGTTCACGGAGCAACAACATTGTTTCTCGTGCAGCGTGACAGGTGGCACCATCCTGCTGAAACCACAACTCGTCAATGTCCATTCCATCCAAATGACGCCACAAAAACTCCCTAATCATCGTACGGTATCTGTCTCCATTTACTGTCACGGCTTGTCCTTCTTGATTTTCAAAAAAGTAAGGGCCGATGACACCGCCCGACCAAAAGCCGCACCAAACTGTCACTCGCTGTGCAGACATTTCCCTTTCATTAACCACGCGAGGGTTTTCTAAACCCCACATACGGCAGTTCTTTTTATTAACAAAACCGTTTAAGTGGAAGTGCGCCTCATCACTGAAAATGATTTTGTTTGCGAAGGGGACACATCCGGCCGTTTTCTCAATACCCAGTCAACAAACTGTCGTCTCTTCTGGTGGTCTGCCACTTTCAAATGTTGCGTCAACTGAATTTTATACGGGTGATATTGGAGATAGTACCGAAGAATTCTCCGTACAGAAGAACATCGTAAACCCAATTGTTGAGAACGGCGACGTATTGATTTTGCTGGGCTAACAGCCACACTGTCACGAACCAACGCAACGTTCTGCTCAGTTTGGCCAGAACGACGACGTCCAGAACTTTTAAGCTCGACTGTTGAACCCGTCTCAAAAAACTTTTTCATGAGCCTGCAAACTGTTGATTCATTCGGTGCTTCATTACGTCCTAGAGTACCGCGAAGTCGCCTGACAGTAGCCGCATAACTCTCTCCACTCTGGTAAAATGTTTTGACGATTAACACTCGTTGCGCAATAGTAAACTTCTCCATGGTTAGACACAGACAGCGAGAGTACTACACTGCGAATAAGAGAAACTACAACTGAATCGTCAATCGGAATGTTCTCCAAAATAGAAATGTGATCAAACAATGTTGCCAACCGATAAACAAAAATTTACCAGCCGTTTAAAAACCGGCGCTCTTTTTGAATCACCCTTTATTTACAATTACTCTTTGTATCTCTTGTGTCCGCCATATATCAACTGTCTCTTTCTTTTCCATCGGTATTCTTTTACGCATTAGTCTATTCAATTGTGTTAAATCGCAGGCACGAACATTTAAAACGGTGGGCATCGATTTGAGACATGAGTGCTTCCTTCACTCATCGACCACATTATGTCGGACTTTCTAGAGCTGCAAGTGCAGAAAAACAATTTATTTTGCTGCCACACGGCAACGAAACCACAGAATATTGTATTTAGAGAGGTTTTTAAAATAATTTAATGAGGCCTACATTAGCTGCTGTGAAGCGAAGCGAGCAGGGGTTGCTAGTTATTAATTAATTAACAATTTTATTGCTTTTTACTTTGTCTTGCCTATATGAATATATAGGAAGGAAAGTATTGTTTTCATGTCGATTTTAAGAAATTGAGTTTTCACCGGATCTATACGTTTTCAGAACCTCTGAACCCAAAAAACACGTTTTTAGCGATTGGTCTGTGTGTGTGTGTGTGTGTGTGTGTGTGTGAACAGAATATCTGAAGAACGGAACATCGTACGAACTTGAAACTTAAACCTTAAGTTACATACCACTACTGGACCCGACACGAACATTTTTATCAAAATCGGTCAACCGGAAGTAGTAGTTTATTCGTATAATTTTTCACTTTTTTGCGATTTTCTCAAAAACTAGTCTTACGATTTTTTTAAAAATAGCCTGGTTTACTCAGTTTTTTATTCTTTACAGTATAGGGTAGGCGCCATGTTTGCTGAAATTCTTGTTGAGGCTGTTTTTACGTTAAAATGTTGTATTTTTAAGATTACGGCTTTAATATACAATTAAGCGCAAAAATTTATATTAAAAGTTGTAGAGAATTCAAAAACCTACAACTTTTATTTACAACAGTTTTTTGTGTAACGCATAGTTTAGCAGTAATATAATTAGCGATTTTCTGATTTTTCCTCACGAAAACGTGTGAAAAATCTAAAAATTTTTTTTTAGATTTCGGCCTTAGGTATGCACTTTACGACAAAAAAGTATATATCAAAATTTATAGAAAATTACATTTTTGTAATGCACATCAAGTTTCGTCAAAAATTAAATGCACCCTCTACAAACTGACAACTTTTCATTTAAAAATGAAAATAATAATTATAATAGTAATAATGCGTATAATAACATATGAATCAACTCCACTTACACAATATAATTTCGTAATTAAAAAATCTGGTGTGAAACAGTCACACAACTTTCTCTTGCCAATGCAAATAATTAACAATTAACCTAACATTAGTAATAAAACATTAGAAGTAAACAAAAAACTAACCTCAATAAACATAACCTAACTTTAATCATATATGAAAGACGCAAAATGAAAATCAACCTTAGTTTGGCTTAACAATAGAAAATTACTCTTTCACGCTAAACTAGGCTCTGTAGAGAAAAATGCTATAAATAAAAGTTGTAGATCTTTTAATTTCCTGTAAATTTGATTATAAAAATTTTGTCGTAAAATGCATACTAAGGCCGAAATCTAAAAAAAACAATCAATTTTTCACACGTTTTGGTGAGAAAAAACAGAAAATTGTTAGATACTGCTAAATTAACCGTGATACAAAAAAATATTAGAAATAAAAGTTGTAGAGTTTTAAATTTTCTACATTTTTTATTATATAAACTTTTGCGGTAAAATGCATGTTAAAGCTGTAATCTTAAAAAAAACAATTATTTTACGTGAAAACTGCCTCACCAAGAATTTCAGCAAACATGCGACGCTATCTTGTAGAGAATAAAAATTTGAGTTTTACGACAAAAGTGTGTTAAAAAATTTATTTTATTTTTTTTGTCATCAGTCTCTCGGCTGGTTTGATGCAGTTCTCCAAACTGTTCTATCTTGCGCAAGTCGTTTCATATCTACATACCTGTAACACCCTACATCTTTTGTAATTTGCTTTATATATTCTAATCTTTGCCTCCCTCTACAATTTACTCCCTCAATGTTACCCTCCATTATTGATAGCCCAATACCTGGATGTCTTAGGATATGCCCCACTAGCCTATCCCAAATTTTTCTCAAAAAATTTATAGGAAATTAAAAGATCTACAACTTTTAATTAAAGCACTTTTTTGTACAGTGCCTAGTTTAGCATGAAAGAGCGCTTTTCCGTATTTTTAAGCCAAACTGAGTTTGAATTTCATTTTGCGTCTTTCACTCATGATTAAAATTAGGTTATATTTATTGAGATTAGGTTTCTGTTTATTTGTAATATTTTATTACTAATGTTATGTTTATTGTTAATTATTTGCATTGGCAAGAGAAAGTTGTGTGAGTGTTTTATACCAGATTTTTTTTTATCATTGATTGTTTTCCTTAATTTAAATTCTTTGTTTGGTTTTTCTTTTAATCCTTCCAGTGGAAGGGTGACAATAGAGCAGTGGGTGGTAGGGAATCGGGCTATATCCAACTTTCTACCTGGGGAAAACCAAGGGACAACCTTTCACCTAGGAGGGAATCGGGCTACGCCCTATGACCCGATACAAACTGGCTTTAAATTTGTTACGTAACATCGTTTGGGTGAGGAACTTTGCTTTTTAAAATCGCCTGGTTTACTAAATTTTTTATGCTCTACAATATAGGGTGGGCGCCATGTTTGCAGAAAAGTAAAGGCTGTTTTTGCGTAAAAAAATTTTGTTCTTTTAAGGTTGCGGCTTTATTATGGATTTCAGCTGAGAAAGTTATATAAAATTTGAAGTCCTACAATTTTTATTTCAAACTTTTTTACTTTCTCTTGCCTATACGAATATATAGGAAGGAAAGTAGCCTATTGTTTTCATGTCGATTTTTCGAAATCGAGTTTTCACCGGATCTATACGTTTTCAGACCCCCTGAACCCAAAAAACATGTTTTTAGCGATTGGTCTGTGTGTGTGTGTGTGTGTGGATACAAAATATCTCAAGAACGGAACATTGTACGAACTTGAAACTTGAAACTTAAGTTACATACCACTACCGGACCCGACACGAACATTTTCATCAAAATCGGTCAAACGGAAGTAGTAGTTTATTCGTGTCATTTTTCACTTTTTTTGCGATTTTCTCAAAAACTAGTCCTACGTTTTTTTTAAAAATCGCCTGGTTTACTCAATTTTTATTCTCTACAAGATAGGGTAGGCGTCATGTTTGCTGAAATTCTGGGTGAGGCTGTTTTTTACGTAAAAACATAGTTTTTTTAAGATTACGGCTTTAATATGGAATTTAGAGCAAAAATTTTTAAGTAAAAGTTGTAGAGAATTTAAAATTCTACAACTTTTATTTAAATACTTTTTTTTTGTAACGCTTAGTTTAGCGGTAATTTGCGATTTTCTGTTTTTTTCTCACGAAAACGTGAGAAAAATCGATTTTTTTAACATTTCGGCCTTAGTATGCATTTTACGACAAAAGTGTATATAATCAAATTTATAGGAAATTAAAAAATCTACAACTTTAATTAAAGCATTTTTCTCTACAGAGCCTAGTTTAGAGAGAAAGAGTGATTTTCCGTATTTCTAAGCCAAACTGAGGTTGATTTTCATTTTGCGTCTTTCACTCATGATTAAAATTAGGTTATGTTTGTTGAGGTTAGTTTTTTGTTTATTTCTTATGTTTTATTACTAATGTTAGGTTTATTGTTAATTATTTGCGCTGGCAAGAGAAAGTTGTGTAAGTGCTTGACACCAGATTTTTTGTATAACACTTAGTTTAGCGGTAATTAGCGATTTTCTGTTTTTTTCTCACGAAAACGTGAAAAAAAACAATTTTTTTTAAACATTTTGGCATGTGGGTAGATGAATACGATGACGATGAAGAAGGAGGACTTGTAGCTGATTTGGACGAGCAAGACGAGGATGTCGAGGAAGAGAACCGCGAAGAAATGCCGCAGGCTAGAGCGGATGACGTGGAAAATGAAGGAAACGCGCTAGATGCCGATGGTGGTCTAGAAGAATTGCCAGAGGTATTTAGTCCACCGGAAACGAGTAAGTCGCTGAGAGCTGACCCTATCTACCGGCCTTCTCCATCTGGGAGGAAGCCTCTACAGAGGTCACCGTACGCACTTCGTAGCAGATTGGCTACAAAGAGCGAGTAACAATGTAACTAGAAGTAACTTAATTTCCTCTTTCTACGCTTTAGGTAAGAGAAATGATAAAGTAATATAAAAATTTAACTGAACGTGTGATCATGATATGATGTTAGGATTAATATAGTGTAGGAGAAAGGCGCCGTTAGAAGGAATATACCCAGTCCGGGTGCGGGCCAAAGCTGAATTGTAGTAGGTGGCGGTGCGAACTAATCCCGGAACGGTCCCTGTTCCCGACGACGGACCTCTTTAATGTGATTTTGAGAGAGTGATGGACTTTCTGCTCCCTTACAGGTACGTCTGTTGTATGCGGGTCCGAAGTGGCCAAGAAAGAAGGCGTCTGGTTTGTTCAAAAGGAGGACGTCCTGTTGTCTGGAGAATGCTGGCGAGTGGTTATCGAAATCAACGTGACGGAAGCCTGCGGAGAATTTAGTGCTTTGGAGGTCACTACACGTGCCGCTAGAGATAACATTTTGAGAGCTATGGGGGCGATGCCCGAACTAAGAGCCGTAATAGAGACGACCGACAGGATTCTTGACATGGAGAACGAGCTAACCGACTCGGGACGAGTCTTAACTGAAATGTTGCCGCATGGTCGGATTCGCCGAGGCCTGTTGAACGTTGGAGGGAAGGCGCTACGTGTCCTATTTGGAGTAGCCGAAGACGAAGAGCTCCAGGAGGCAGAGAAGCACTTGGAAGCTGTGAAGACCCAAGTAGCAGAAGTCGTCCATATCCAGCAGTCTCATTTAACCTTGACCCGACGATTAAGCCAGAAGGCTGGCTACACCAACAGACAGCTGATGTCCTTGGCGAAGGACGTGAAGGAGGCCGCGATGAATACGGAACGTCACCTTGCTGAGTTGGACGGACGAGTCACTAGTCTAGAACAATTGGTGCATACTTTCGTGAATGTTTCAGCGAAATTGCAAACTTTAGAATTAGCAGTGATGAAAGGGCTGATGGACATGAGGAGCATGTTGCGAGCGATGGAAGGATTAGCCAGGGGTAGTTTAAGTGTTAGCTTGATAAGTCCCCTAGAATTAAGTAATTTAATGTCAAAAATTCGAGCCTCATTGCCCATGGGTACCAATATTATTTCGGGGACTAGCCCCGCGGAATTGTATGCTTATTATAAGGTGTGTGTTGTGCGAGCGGTGTCCGTTGGGGACTCAATTAAAATTCTAATTGACCTACCTTTAATGTCCGAGGGACATAATTTTGAACTGTTCCAGTTAGTAGTGACGCCGAGTATGGACCAAAGGACGGGATTGTATTCCGTATACCACCCGGAGACTTCATTTCTGCTGATGAATAAAGACCGAGCCAGCTACGCCTTGCTGCAGATGGAAAACCTAGCCAAATGTCGAACGGGACGCTTGATGGTGTGCAGCGTGAATTTTCCTGTCTACACTCGATACCATCCGAGTTGTGTGTCGGCCCTGTTCTTTGGGGAGTCCGACAGCATTAAGAAAAACTGTATCAAGAATGTATTGGTTTCTACACCCACTGCCATGTGGGCCTTTGATGAACGCCGTGGGCGTTGGTTATTCAGCCTTCCTTCTCGACAGAAGATCACATCCCAATGCCATCAAGGGGAACGAGTCGTGGTGACAGAAGAAGATATTGAGGGCAATGGTGAACTCGAGGCGATGAAAGGGTGCCGACTAAGGACTTCGGATTTGATGTTGCTACCTAACACCCAGAAGACTGGTTCCACGGAGCTGAACAAACGCTTGACCTCGATCCAAGTTCCCAGTCGACTAGATATCAATCCAGAGGGAGTGAACATCGTGTCCAATCAAAGGGAGCTGCTCCAACTAGCCAGAGAGAGGAAGCTGATTCATCGTTTTGAACCTGGCGACGATGAAATTGAAGTAGATGAGCTATTGCGCCTGAACAACGAGCTACAGTCCGAGCAACCCACCGGAGGGGTTACGAAAGTTGTCATCTGTTCGGCAATACCGCTATTGGCTTGTATTACCATTGTTGCTGCCTGGTGGATGAAGAAGCGCAGAACGAGACCAGTGATGTCTGACGAGACCGAGGACCGAGCCATCCCGATGCAAGAACGAACAACTGCTCCAATCGCACAGCCCAGGCTGCATCGGCTGTCCCCTGCAGAGGCCGATCTACTGAGACAATCCATGGACAACCTACACTACAGCGTAGTCCAAATGCCAAATGTGTCTAGTGACTAGTGAAGTGTATACTGTGATGTGACAAAGTCATTATAGTGACCTCTTTTTCAAAGGAGGAGGTAATGTAATATAGAGAAATTAAAAAG
This sequence comes from Catonia carolina, assembly GCA_035578175.1. NCBI lineage: Eukaryota > Metazoa > Arthropoda > Insecta > Hemiptera > Achilidae > Catonia > Catonia carolina. The sequence continues at coordinate 14,651,438 of JAQMRL010000012.1, read as the reverse complement.
AATTATTTTATAAGTTTATTTTATAATGGATAAATGAACGTGTAAGTGTAGTGTACTTTAAGAAGAAAATTTCTTACATAAAACAGAACAATATTTAACCTGTATTAAATAATTGTATTGTATGTTTTAATCCTATAATATAAGCTAGTAGGTTAGATAGTTTTAATCTCATTCGGCCAATTCCTAGAAACTGTAAGTTGGTGTCGGATTACCATCCGCTCGTGCGACGGCCGGGGTGCGGTGCGTGCGGGCGGCTGGTATGCACGACACTGTGTGTCGAGTCGAGCGATGAAACAGATGTGTTTTCATTGCGGGAAAAATGATTGTAAATTTTCATACCTAAAGTTCAGTCAGGATGAACCGGAAAGTATTTCGTGTTTTAGCGACCGCATGTGTCGGGAATGTGGATCAGTTGTAGATTTTGTGAAGGTTAAGATAATTGATAATAGCTATAAAATTCTATAAGTATTAATTTTGTGCGTTAATGGTGTGATACGGGGTGATGTTATGATGTTCGCCGCCGTTCGATCGGGATTGTTTCTCCAGTTGTGGATAATGACTTGTAAGTACCCCCCTTTTGGGATTTTTCTGTTCATGAGGTTCGAATTTTGAATTATGTTTTAAGTGGTTTTACTGGAATTGGCCGCATTAGAATTGGTTCCACTGGTTTTTTTTTTTTTTTTTAGGTTATAAGTTGTTTAGTAAATTAGTAAGGCTAAGATTCTTATTGTCTACAATAATTGAACTATAATGTTTTTAATTTATATCAACTATAAATTAAACTAAAGTAACCTTAATAATTAAGGTATTAAAGTATTTAGAGTCACAGCTGTAGTGCGGTGGATAAGTTTGTGCTTAGATATAAGGTATTCAGCTGTCATGTTTCTAGGGAACCTTGTTGGTATAATTTAGTACTAGTTAGGGTCAAATTTCTGAATAAGAATTTGGGCAGACAAGCCACGTATTATTTTGTAGTAATTTATAAAAGACCGTACTGGCTTTAGAGGCAGTCGAGTGGCGATAAACTGTAAATCTTAAATGTTGAATTTAAATAGTAGTTTCAGTGTATTCATTAATTAACGTATTAAATACTAATTAATTACTTACTTAATTATGTCGTCGGATATTATGGTATTCTTCCGACCATTTAATATGGTATAAATATTATTATTGTCCTTGGGTAGGGTTAACGCACTCTGATATGTGTGAAGTTAAAAATTAAAATACTTACTGTTAACGGTAAAGTTGTTAGATATAAAATTATTTTGCGATGCAATTATATTATTACTTATGTCCTTGTTGGCGTCTGACTATTTATGGTTATCGTAGGTGCCTATGCATTGGGAGTAGTGTTATTCCGTTGTAGTTTACGTATATTCGCCAGTGTGAACCAAGTCTAAATTAATAGTCTAGGTTAAAAATTAATTGTTTTATTTTTGGTAAATTTTTATAAAAATTTTGATACCAATTGGCGAGTAGTGACAAAATGGGGATTCAGGGTCGGGACGTGGAGGAGTCGGTGGTCTGGTCAGGTTAGTGTGACAATGGGGGTTCGGAGTGAGTGTTGAGTGAAACTCATTCCAGACTTATTTGATCGGAGCCATACCGGTGCCTACACCCCTCCACCTCGTACGGCGCTCAGGAGCCTTGGACAGCGCTTCTCGTCTTTTGGTACTTTGCTTCCTAAACTTGTTTGGTAGTACTTTACTTGTGTTTTTGGATGTTCTTACTCCACGCACCGCCGTGGATATAATAAAGTCTGTTTTACTGAATTTATGCGTCAGTGTGGTCAATTTCCGTATCCCCACAGTTTCTATATTGTTACTTAGTATAAGAGGGTTTTCCCGGGGTGTCGTTGGGTTGTTCACCTCGCTTGGCGGGGGTTACAGCCTGGTTTACTCAATTTTTATTCTCTACAAGATAGGGTAGGCGTCATGTTTGCTGAAATTCTGGGTGAGGCTGTTTTTACGTAAAAACATAGTTTTTTAAGATTACGGCTTTAATATGGAATTTAGAGCAAACATTTTTAAGTAAAAATTGTAGAGAATTTAAAATTCTACAACTTTTATTTAAATACTTTTTTTTTGTAACGCTTAGTTTAGCGGTAATTTGCGATTTTCTGTTTTTTTCTCACGAAAACGTGAGAAAAATCGATTTTTTTAACATTTCGGCCTTAGTATGCATTTTACGACAAAAGTGTATATAATCAAATTTATAGGAAATTAAAAAATCTACAACTTTAATTAAAGCATTTTTCTCTACAGAGCCTAGTTTAGAGAGAAAGAGTGATTTTCCGTATTTCTAAGCCAAACTGAGGTTGATTTTCATTTTGCGTCTTTCACTCATGATTAAAATTAGGTTATGTTTGTTGAGGTTAGTTTTTTGTTTATTTCTTATGTTTTATTACTAATGTTAGGTTTATTGTTAATTATTTGCGCTGGCAAGAGAAAGTTGTGTAAGTGCTTGACACCAGATTTTTTGTATAACACTTAGTTTAGCGGTAATTAGCGATTTTCTGTTTTTTTTCTCACGAAAACGTGAAAAAAAAACAATTTTTTTTAAACATTTTGGCCTTAGTATTCATTTTAAGACAAAAGTATGTATAATTAAATTTATAGAAAATTAAGAGATCTACAACTTTTATTAATAGCATTTTTCTCTTCAGAGGCTTGTTTAGCGTGAAAGAGTGATTTTCCGTATTTCTAAGCCAAACTAAGGTCGATTTTCATTTTGCGTCTTTCACTATTGAATTAAATAAGGTTATGTTTTTGAGGTTAGTTTTTTTGTTTATTTGTAATGTTATATTACAAAGGTAAGGTTTATTGTTAATTATTTGCATTGGCAAGAGAAAGTTGTATGAGTGTTTCACACCAGATTTTTTTAAGTTGTAGATATGATAAGAACCGTGTTTTGGGGGTAAAATATTTAAAAATTTTCCCGCGGGAGGCCCCCCGGAACCCTCTCTTTACAAATTATGGCTACGTCACTGAGAGGAAATGATAGTGACGTGGTCATGCCGCCTAAACGTTTTCCCTTTTATTTACCCACTTGAATAACTGTATTGAAATATTTTACACGGAATTCGTTAAATAAAAAGAAAAGTCAAAAAATTACATCTATTTGCATATCAGTTCCGGCGGGCGTTCTTTAATAAAATTCAATAAAAAAATTAAATAAAATCTTCCTACGACGAGAAAAACTGTAAATCCATAATACCAAAATACGATAATACGAGGGCTATTCAGAAAGTAGGGAACGTTTTGTAAATAAACAAAAACTATGTAAAAACATCTGAAAGAGTGACTAAAATACTACTTTTCTACATAGTCACCAAGCAAATTGAGGCACTTGTCATAGCGGTGGACAAGCTTCAAAATTCCTTCGTCATAGAAATCCGCCGCCTGCGACCGCAGCCACTCAGTGACGCGCGCCCGATGGTGATGCATTGCTGGATGCATCATAACGGGTGACGAGACTTGGGTTAAACATGTCAATTCTGAGACAAAATTGCAGTCCATGGAGTGGGGGCACACACATTCTCCTAAAAAACCAAGAAAATGTCTGCAAACCTTATCAGCAAGGAAGATTATGGCTACGGTGTTTTGGGACAGGCAAGGTGTGCTGCTCATTGACTTTCTCGAGCGTGGTGCAACAATAAACTCTGATCGGTACTGCCAAACATTGCGCAACCTTAGGAGAGCAGTTCAAAACAAGCGCCGAGGAAAGTTGTCGTCAAAAATTTTGTTTCTTCATGACAATGCCCGACCTCACACGGCAAACCGCACAAAAGAACTCCTTGATTCATTCAAATGGGAGGTTTTCCCTCATCCACCCTATAGTCCTGATCTTGCACCGAGTGATTTTAACTTGTTTCCAAGAATGAAGAACCGGCTAGCAACACAGCGCTTCGACGACGACGAGGAACTCCGGGCGCGCGTCACTGAGTGGCTGCGGTCGCAGGCGGCGGATTTCTTTGACGAAGGAATTTTGAAGCTTGTCCACCGCTATGACAAGTGCCTCAATTTGCTTGGTGACTATGTAGAAAAGTAGTATTTTAGTCACTCTTTCAGATGTATATAATAAAAAATTTTTCTTTTACATAGTTTTTGTTTATTTACAAAACGTTCCCAACTTTCTGAATAGCCCTCGTATTACTAGAATTGAATCAATTTTTATACTTTTTTTCAAGACCTAATATTTTCTTCACAAAGATTTACTACTCATTAAAAAAAATATATAGGCTTAAAATGAAATAGCGTACCGGAGTGGTTTTACGAGTGTAGTGAAACCACCGTTCATTTATTAGAGATCGGTTAGGAAGAAAGAGGAAAAACGGTTGCCTACTGTGCGTAAGGAATGGATTATTCATCGATTCACCTTGAAATTTCCATCTATCAGTCCATCTTTTCACCACAAAAATAATCTACTACGCCACTTCCTGGCACAGGTTAATACCCTACGCCCTTTATAGGGCAGTCGACAATTTAAACTGTGTAGCAGCCAGTTTTCAGGTTTCATTATTGTAAAACGTAACATTTATTCTAGTATAAAAATAGTAAAAAAATTTTCAAAATAAATTGTTTTTTTTATTCCTAATTTGTGTACGTTGCAATCTGTTCAATTTAGAAGGATAAGCAACCCCATCACCCAATCAGATGAGGATGATGTGTATGACGTCTAAATGAGACTGTGTAGTCTTCTACAGCCACACTCACAGAGTATGGTTAATTAAACCCCAACCGTCAAAGTACACCCACAACCACTGTCTACCATTCAAATACGTATAAAAGTAACTACCTTTACTAGGATTTAAACCAGGAACCTTCGTCTCCGAAAATCAGCTGTTAAACAGCTGATTTTGGCGACGACATTACCTCTAGACTAACCCGGTGGGATTCAAAATAAATGTTATTGAAATTATTAATATATAAAATATTATTAAATTATTAAAAATAAATGTTATTTATTATTCTAAATGTAAATCTAATATTTATGTCAAATGAATTAGATAAATTTAAAAAATTTTTACAATTGAAAGTTTAAAAATCTGGTGTGAAACACTCACACGACTTTCTCTTGCCAGTGCAAAAAATTAACAATAAACCTAATATTAGTAATAAAACATTAGAAATAAACAAAAAACTAACCTCAAAAACATAACCTTATTTTTATCATGAGTGAAAGACGCAAAATGAAAATCAACCTAAGTTTGGCCTCAAAATACGGAAAATCAATCTTTCACGCTCAACCTAGGCTCTGTAGAGAAAAATGCTTTTTATAAAAGTTGTAGGTCTTTTAATTTCCTATAAATTTTTGTAACATCTGCTTTCAGATTGTTACGTTTTGTTTTGGTTTTGTTGGCGTTCACTAGTTGTTTAGGTTGCCGATAACTCGAATCTACTGGCAACGTTAATTGACTCACCGTCCGATGGTGCGCCCTACCGCTTTTACTGCTAACTGCGTTTCGCCCTCTCATCGAGCTGCTCCATTTGCATGACAAGACACTCTCGGTTGAATTTTCGTTGAGTTAAGATCGGTTACTATGTAGTAAATTCTTATTACGTGTATTGTAAATTTATAACTTTTGAATAAAGTTAAATTCTTCTTGCCCATTTAAACATGGTAAGTAATTTGTTTTTTTTTTTGTATTCCGAGAGCTGGAAATTTATCACGAGTTGCATTAAATTATATTTTTGTATTAACGTATCTACGTTGCAATTGTACTTGCAATTTCTTGACTACTAGATTCGATTTTGATCTATGTAAAACTAAATTATGACTTATGATAAATTTATTGTAAATGATGTAAAGCCTTGTAATTGGTAAATTGTATTCTTCTTCGAATTGTAATAGCTTATTTTAATTGTCTAGTTTTTTTTAAACTTTATTATTGTCTATCTATTGCAACTCGTATTAAGTTTCTATCTTTAAATTCATAACTTTGTTATATTTCGTTCATTTACATTGCATTTTTCATGCGTTAGTGCTTTTGCTTGTGATCGACGCTTATTTTACCTAATATTAACACTAGCTCGATCTTTTCTTCAGGGTTCAAATCCGGGAACGGGAATTGCCGTTCAATAATCTTGCTATATCTATAATCAGTACATGGAGTTCGACTCCTGAGAATGACAAATTTTCACCTCGCCAGCATCCCGTAATTGATGTTCAATGTTTCCTGACAATTTCTTTCGTGGAGTTATTTGGAGTTCAATTTGGATGGGAATTTCATCTGGGATCTTCCTTTGATGGTTGCATACGTCAGTTGTGTTCCAAAAATAAGTGTTAACTACAAAAGGGTATGTGTTATTATTTTATCTATTATGAGTGGAGTTCATCCATCTACTTAAGGTGTTTTCAAAGTGATAACCGATGCCTTTTGGGGAAAAAATCACGCCAGAAATTGGGATCCATCTTGGTAACTTCTTGTCTTAAACAGGAAAATTAGTGAATTCAAAGTGACCTGCTTGAAAGGTTTTCCTGTTAAATCTTTTGCTAAACTAAGCAATCAGGAACATCGTTCTGTAAAATTTATTTTTCCATTGCATAAAATTTTTAATAATTATTCAATTTTTTTTTACTCTTTATTAGAAGGGTTGAATTTGAATATGTGTATTTTTCTTAATTTAAAATTTTAAAGATAAAATTTAACATTTCTTTTCATAATTTTTATTATTATTTTTGTTTTACACCTTATTGAAAAGGTTGAGTATGAATTTAGTTTTTTTATTTTAAAATCTCTAAAAGTAATAATTATAAAATATGTATATCGAAAAGAAAGCTGCTAGCATGCTAAACAAAGGATAAGTTTAAAATCAAAATAATTTGGCCATATTTTTTTGATGTTCAGTTATTCATTTAATGAATATATCTTTAATTTTTATTGTTTCACTTAATATTTATAAAATATACCTCAGGAAGTACTTTTGGACCTGATATTGTATTAAACCTTCTAGCTCTTTAAGGTTGGGTAACATTGTACAATTTTGCTGTTTACTATATATATATATATTTCTTGTTATAAAATTAAATTATTTTTACTGCTCACTTATTCAGATTTATTTCATTTATGCAACGATTTCCCGAGTGTTTGTTTTTTTTGAGCTTCCTTAAATTTTTTTTATGTTTTGTTAACACCCTTGCCAACCTATCGCTTTGGTTTGCCGTATGTGTTCCCGGCAGCGATAAGGGGGGTGTTACATTTTATTATATACACTTTTGTCGTAAAATGTATTCTAAGGCCGAAATCTTTAAAAAATCGATTTTTCACACGTTTTCGTGAGAAAAAACCAGAAAATCGCAAATTACCGCTAAACTAAGCGTTATACAAAAAAATTTTTGAAGTAAAAGTTGTAGAATTTTACATTCTCTACAACTTTTATTATACAACGTTTTGCGCTAAAATGCATATTAAAGCCGCAATCTTAAAAATAAAATGTTTTTACGTAAAAACAGCCTCACCCAGAATTTCAGCAAACATGGCGCCTACCCTATCTTGTAGAAAATAGAAAATGTAGTAAACCAGGCGATTTAAAAAAATCGTAGGACCAGTTTTTGAGAAAATCGCAAAAAAGTGAAAAATTATACGAATAAACTACTACTTCCGGTTGACCGATTTTGATGAAAATGTTCGTGTCGGGTCCGGTAGTGGTATGTAACTTAAGTTTCAAGTTTCAAGTTCGTACGATGTTCCGTTCTTGAGATATTTTGTACACACACACACACACACACACACACGCGCGCGCGCGCGCGCGCACACACACACACACACACACAGACAAATCGCTAGAAACATGTTTTTGGGTTCAGGGGGTCTGAAAACGTATAGATCCGGTGAAAACTCCGTTTCGAAAAATCGACATGAAAACAATACTTTCCTTCCTATATATTCATATAGGCAAGAGAAAGTAAAAAAGGAAAAGAATAAAAAATTGTTTGTCGATAGCTGGTTATCGGTAAGTGCAGTTGAGTTTTCCATTATTTGTTCTTAGTAAATAATAAGTTTAAAATATCCAGCTAAAACTGGTACAGCTAAACTGGTTGCTCTACGTGTACACTCAGCTATACGTAAAGTATATCCGTAACCTATTCATTTAACAAGGTCTACAAATTTTAATGTACAAAAATGCCTAAAACCTTATTACAATGTACAAACATACAAATAATTATTTCATTTTTACTTTTTCTTGCCTATATAAATATATAGGAAGGAAAGTATTGTTTTCATGAAAGTATTGTCCCCTGAACCAAACAAAACATGTTTTTAGCGATTGGTCTGTGTGTGTGTACAAATATCTCAAGAACGGAACATTGTACGAATTTGAAACTTGAAACTTAAGTTTCATACCACTACCGGACCCTACACAAACATTTTAATCAAAATCGGTCAACCGAAAGTAGCAGTTTATTCATGTAATTTTTCACTGTTTTGCGATTTTCTGAAAAACTGGTCTTACGATTTTTTTAAAAATCGCTTGGTTTACTAAATTTTTTATGCTGTACAAGATAGGGTAGGCGCCATGTTTGCTGAAATTCTTGGTGAGGCTGTTTTCACGTAAAAAAATTGTTTTCTTAAGATTACGGCTTTATTATGCATTTTAGCGCAAAAATGTATATAATCAACGTTGTAAAGAATTTAAAATCCTACAACTTTTAATTCAAACATTTTTTTGTTTAACACTTAGTTTAGCAGTAATTAGCGATTATCTGTTTTTTTCTCACGAAAACGTGTGAAAAATCTATTTTTATAAGATTTCGGCCTTAGTACTCATTTTACGACACAAGTATATAATCAAATTTATAGGAAATTAATAGATCTGCAACTTTTTTTAGAGCATTTTTTTCTACAGGGCCTAGTTTAACGTGAATGTGTGATTTTCCGTATTTTTAAGCTACACTGAGGTCGATTTTAATTTTTCGTCTTTCACTCATGATTAAGAAAAGATTATGGTTTTTTTGAGGTTAGTTTTTTATTTATTTCTAATGTTAGGTTATTTTGGCCATTATTTGCATTGGCAAAAGAAAATTGTGTGAGTGTTTCACACCAGACTTTTCAATTTAAATGAATTCAGTCCACAAAAGAAGAGCTGTTTCTATATATAACACTTCTTGCAATATTGTGCCCTCCAAGCTGAATTCTTAGTGTCGTTAAAAAAATTTTTGGTTAAATGGTGTCTACAAAATTCTGAGTCTGTTTTCTATTTACTACCTCCGACAACATAATGTCTACCAGGTACAATTCTTTAATGGCTTAGAATTTTTTTAGGTCAGATTGTATCATCCCAAGTTGAGGGGTTATTTTCTACTTAACACCCTCTTGCAAAATTATGCCCATCCTGGTAGAATTCGTATAAACTTAGAAAAAAATTTAAATTTTTCCCAAAAGTTTTGAGAGGCTGTTTCCTAGCAACACCTCTTGCAACATTATGCGCATCCTGGTAGAATTCATATGGTCTTTAAAAATTTCAATTTTTCAAATAGTCTTGAGAGGCTGTTTCCTAGCAACACCTCTCAAAACTTTTGGAAAAATTTAAATTTTTTCTAAGTTTATACGAATTCTACCAGGATGGGCATAATTTTGCAAGAGGCTATATTATATAGTCTTAGAAAAAATTCAATTATTTCAAAATGTTTGAGAGGCTGTTTCCTAGCAACACCTCTTGCAAAATTATGCCCATCCTGGTAGAATTCATATAATCTTAGAAAAAAAATTCAATTTTTCCAATAGTTTTGAGAAACTGTTTCCTAACAACACCTTTTGCAACATTAT
>JAQMRL010000012.1:14624169-14639169 GCA_035578175.1 Catonia carolina | reverse complement strand
AAAGAGAGAGTGTGAGAGAGAGATTACAATAGTAAAATTTCAAAGTGGGTTCTGCGCATAGCAAATCGCAGTAGGACTGTTACACTAATCATATGAAATAATGAGACGGACATACGAATTGTGTTTTGCGCGTCTTTAACCTATAAACGAGGAAAATATGGTGGGAAAATAATTTGCTATTTGTATCTAGGTCGACGAAAATTATTCCATAGGCTGCCTTATTCTATTATATTTTTTGATAACATTATTTTACGCATTGTTTTCCATTTACTTCATTTCAGGTGCCACACCGAATACAGCTGTCCCAAAAATAAAAAAATTACTTTACCCGACGCTTGAAATTATTCTTTAAATATCCGTGAAAATTTAATAAAACACTTGAAATTTATGTAGGCTACTACATTTTTTTATTAATGATTTTCACGGAAAATTTCATTAAAATGTGTATAGCTTGTAACATTTTTTATGTTTTTCTAATTATAAACACATAAAATCAAAATAAAACCAAAGAAAATTGGTTGTTAAATTAAATTTCAATTTAATTTGACTGGCTTTATAAAAAAATAAATAAATTTAAAATATTTTAGAAATTATTTAGTTATTATTATTATTAATCTATTATATAAAAGGACAACTGTGTCCAGGGTGATTCATTTATAGATCAACGCACAGCCGAAACTACTGACGCTACAGACTTGAAATTTGGATATTAGCTTTCTTATGTTGTGTAAGCGCGCACTAAGAAAGGATTTTTCAAAATTTTGATTTTAAAGGGCAGAAATAGCAAAAATTCCCCCCACTGATGCGAGGATAAAGAATCAACGCGAAGCGCTACGCTTACTGCTGGTTCTCCCACACACATTTACCCCCTCCATAGGCATATTCCATAGCATACCAGTACTGCATCTCTAGGCTTGCGGAACGTCGTAGCCTCTTTTTCTCATTACAAAAATTACAAATTAAAATTTACATTTTATTGATTAATCATCAATTTTATTACGAATAGTAGGCCTAACCACCAAAACAAAAAATTACAAATTTACATATTCAAAATTAAATGATTTTTATAAAAATTTTCAATTATTTCCGTTTTTTTGATTAAATAAATTTGATTGCAAATCTATTATGTAAAATCCTAATAAAGGATTTTGCAAAATTTTGATTTTAAAGAGTAGAAATCGCAAAAATTTCGTCCCATAAGAAATACACATAGGTAGCCTATACTTATATTTATAAGATTAGTTTAAAAACAGTAACAGTCGGTCTACACCGGATGTTAAAACTCGCATTATATCCTTAATCGCATTCTTATCGTACGTAAATAGTAGATCAATTACAAAACTATAGCTATTTTCCCAGAAGTTGAATTGACTTTAACAACAATTTTAATCTATGTTTTACTTTTGTCACTCCGGATGTTGTACTGTACGTAGTGTTTGATCTTTTGACCTAACACTGGATTAATATTTTAATCAGAATTAATGTAATTAGTATAATAAGTGATATGTTTTTTATGCTTTATAATATTGTTACTTATTATTCAAGTTACGAATCTCATTGCTTAGATCACATAATGTATTTGACTGACATTGTAAAAAAGTTTTTTTGCAACCGAACAATTAAAATTTAATTTTAAAAAAATGTGTCTCAACCAATTCAGTAAAATGCATACGGGAAAGTTATTTTCTTAAATCTAACTTAAATTAAAATAAAACAACAGGTATTTACGTAAATTCAGGCAGTATAGGGGAGACCGGGGGAATCACACCACCTTAAGGGAAAATATTTTATTTTTCATGTTAAATTGTTTATAATTCACTACTTATAATTTAATTACAATCTATAGATGTTTGGTATTTTACTAAATTTTTTGATTGCTTTTCCTGCAACTCTAAGTGCATTAAATGTATTTTTTGTTATTTGTCTTCACAGTGGCGGGATTTCCTCAGGTACCGGGGTAATGTCGCCACCTCCAATAAAACTAATGAATTAGTGGGAAATGAAATAAAACAAACCGTTTTAGGAAAACTTACTGAATAAGGGTAGTACATTTTAATAAACTTAATGTTTTCAAGAATTACTTAACAAGAAAAAGGTTAAACTTTAATCTTAAGCCCTCATAGGCAGCAAACTCTTTCTTCACAATTTTGACCCTTGTTTTGGATTCACTTTCTTCAAGAATCGATTTCATATGAGTGGAAGTAAAAATAGCTCAGTGACCTTTACGCTTTAAATTTTCTTTCATGTGCTTTAGATTAAGATTGTTTGATTAAAGCTAAGATTGAAATCTGTAGACACAGTGACAGTGTTGGAACGATTGACCTCTTCATCAACTTGGTTATCAATAATCAAAGGCTGTACAGTTTCAAATGGTGCAAAGTCATCTTCTTTGAACTTTAAATGTGTTGTTGTTCTTCTTCAATCTATCTCGAAGTCCTAGGAATTTTAAATAACATGGCAACACTTTTAATAGATTTTCCTTCAGCTACCCGTTGCATAGCTCTTTTAGAGTCCATTTCGCCTTCTCTGTGGTCTGTTTTCATACACAAGGCAATTGAAATTAGATGGAAATTGCATTAAGATAATGAAACTATGAATTGGGGTTAAGCCGCCACCTTTCCAAGATGACGGCATGACCCCGTCTTCGGGTGGCGTCATTACCCCGACTTGACAACATGGCAAACATAGGTAACCCACACCAAATAGGAATCAGAACAAACAGATCTAACGACAATAAGATGTGGCTAAATAAATACACTATACATATATAATACTCATACAAGTCTATTATCAACGCAATTTTTACATATGTCATTAGTTTGAAAGTGAAAAATTAGATGAAATTTTCAATAAAACTAAAATTGTTCTACACACTAATTTAGTTCTCACTCAACTGTGGACACAACAGATAGTGCTTATGGCATTGTCTGCTAGGTTTCAGCACCGATCCCGGGAATATCCGACTCAAGGTTTGAGTTATACATGGGGTGGCGGAATTACCCAGTGTGGCGTGATTCCCCCAGTCTCCCCTACTATTATAATCCTTCTCTTTTTTATTTTTTCACCATAAGGGTCGATTCACACACATCCGTCCACGCGACGTCTTAGTTCCGTCATTCCGAGAAGTGTCAGTCACAGAAAAAAAATTTTTCTTGAAAATTAATGACATTGTCTACACTGAGCATCGGCACCGTCCCGAATTCGGCGCGTCAGTCTTGTCGCCGTCACCGAACCGTCAAAACGATATTTTTTCTCGACGATATTTTGTTTTTTACGGACGAGTTTATCTCTATGTAAAATGACAATGGAGTTTGATGGAAGGAAAACTGACGTACGTGTGTGAATACTGTCATCATTTTTGACTTCGAGTGGCCGTGCCGGTTCCTTTACGGAACGGTGATGTGACTGATGTCTGTGAATTGTTCTTTATACGTAATTCCAAAAAAAATTATATTTGTGAATTAAATTATTTGCAAATTAAAATACAGAATCATAGACTTAAAGTTGCATGGGCGAAGCCACGACGGGTCGCTATCTATTATATAAAAAGAGATGTCCTGATTTATAGATCAACTTAAGTTTTCTAAGAAAGGAAAGTTGTCGCTAAGAAAGGATTTTGCAAAATTTTTATTTTAAATGGTAGAATTCGCAAAAATACCTTCCCATAAAAAATACAGAGAGTATACTTAAACAGCCGATTCTTTATTTACGTTTGCGTGGGCGAAGCCACGCGGGACCCGCTAGTAAAATATATTTATAAAGTGTATCTCAGCTGTTAGTGAATTAATATTTTACAGTTGACCGGTTCTGCTCATAACAGACAGGTGGAGTGTCAAATTATTTTCACTCAATCTGTTAGTAGCAGGGCTAAAATAAATAGTTGTGTTTCTTAACACATTAAATCAGCCAATTAAATGACTAAATCATTTAAGAAGAGAAGAGGTAGAGGTGTACTGTGACACTAATCACAGTTATCTCCTCTCAAAGTAATGAATTTCAGTATACAGTTGGATTGTGTGGTGAATGAAGTGAAGGTGTCATTTGCAGAGTGGAAAATACGTGCATTTCAGAGGGCCCGGCATGCTGATAAGTGTAATTTTCCATTCAGTGAGTTGTGGCAATGGTAAACCACGTGACTCCTCTATTTACTTAGTAAAACCTCTACAGGTTCAAACCAGACTACAGGCTGATCACCTAAGCAACAACTTTTGACAGGTTAGTGTTTTATACTTATCGTTTCTGAAGCCCGCCTTAAGAGTATCATTCAATGTTCCGTTCGTATTTTAATATAATTTCTCGCCGTAATTTTATTACCCACCGGGTTAGTCTAGAGGTAAAGTCGTCACCAAAATCAGCTGTTTAACGGCTGATTTTCGGAGATGAAGGTTCTTGGTTGAAATCCTAGTAAAGGTAGTTACTTTAATACGTATTTGAATGGTAGACAGTGGTTGTGGGTGTAGTTTGATGGTTGGGGTTCAATTAACCATACTCAGTGAGTGTGTCTCTAGAAGACTACACAGTCTCATCTACACGTCATACACATCTTCCTCATCTAATTGGGTCAAGGGGTTGCTTATTGTTGTCAATTGAACAGATTGCAACGTACACAACATAGGAATAAAACAATAAAAAAAAATGTATTAAATTACTTTATTTCATTCAATTTTCATTTCATAGGTCTGTAGCGTGATATTTTTTAAACTTATTATTTACTAAGAAGAAATAAAAAAACTCAACTGCACTTACCGGTAACCAGCTACCGACAAACAATTGTTTATTCCTTTTCCTTGTTTAAACTTTCAATTGTTGTAAAAAAAAATTTAATTTATTTAATTTATTTGACATAAATATTAGATATAAATTTAGAATATGCAACCCTCCCTCTATCCACGTCGATAGGTTGGCAGTAGGGGGTTAACAAAAAAACAAAAAAACGGAAGCGAAAATCACAAAAGACTCAGTTTGTTGTTGCATAGGAGTATAATTACCAAAATAAAAAAAAACAATAGTATAAAAATAATTGAATGGTGCGATATCAAAATAAATAAATATTTTCAGAATGAATGGACCAACATTGATATTTAAAAAAAAAACAAAGTTACACATGAATAAGTAATTAACAGTAAATAGCAAATTAGATAAAAAAAACCAATTTAAATAGATTTACTTAGTAACCAAAGTTTTAAGAGATCAAAAATTTTAAATTTTCTTTAATAATTATAGCTTACCATGGCAGCATTTTACACAAAATATAAAAAAATTTAATAAACATTAAACTAGATATAATTTTTTGAATGTTTACAAGAATCCATGAAAATTCAAGTTATGTAAAATTATTAGAAAAAAATTTTAAAGAAATAGAAAACAATTCAAAATGTTATTTTTTTAAGACACAAAATTAATTGAGAAACAAGTCCATTCATTAAGATTTTTCCAGATCTGTACATGTTTATTTCTAGAACAATTTCCGGACACGCTTCAACAAGGATTGACGCAGCAATAAAAGTTATCCCAAAATAAATACCAAAAATATAAAAAACACATACCGGATTGCAGATAAAACACTTCCCTGAAATTCATTAGTACTTAGTAAGGTGAAAATAAATCCGTAGGCCCTTCAATCAAAGGTTGTGTGACCGAACGATTGCAAGTAAAGCGAATAACTTCAACAGGAATGAAGTTAGTCACTGGCAAACAAAATTTCCTGATCCGGGAATCGAATTGGATGGATTTAGCGTCGGAAACCAAGGCTGTCCAGACGGATGGTTCTACAGTTGAATAATTCAAAATCGAATAGTCCTGGACTTGAACAGTTCAAGACTCGAAGTAAGACTCGAAGCCAATTTCATATTGGGTGACGTGAATAAATTTACTTATATTCTTTTAACGACAAAAAACGATCCGGAAAAGACTATAAAAATAATACGGAACACAGATGAAATAAGTAAAACCAGCAAATAAATAACGTTACAACAATCATTTTTACAGATAAAAAAAACATAACCGAACAGCTACAACTAAAAGTTAACAAAATTCTTTTTTGCAAAATGAATAAAATATAAAATCGGACACGCCGTTTCAATAATTGAAATAACGTCCGTACATTTTGACAAACAAACTAGTTCTGACAATCCTACAAGGAAAAGACGATACATTAATGCAATTACAGAAATGAACAAGAATAAGTTCAGCAAGTACAACGAAAAACCGCCAGATCGCATCAGCTTACGGTAATTAAAATCGAAGTGAATCAATAGAATAAGATCAGCGCCAGAATATAAAATGTACTAAAAATGTAACGAATTCAGCCTAGACGTTACAAATAATAAATAACATTTATTTTTAATAATTTAATAATATTTTAATAATTTCAATAACGTTTATTTTGAAATTTTTTTTATTATAATTTGTTTTTTTTTAATTTATTTAACGTCGCATTAACTACAAGGGTCATTAGCGACGACGTTGGGGTGTAACTATTGTACAATGGAGGATGAAATGATTTTTTTGTAACGTATGAAAATATGCTGTGCCTGAGTGGGATTCGAACCCAGGACGCACGATGAGAGGCGAGCACGTTACGTTTTATACTAGAATAAATGTCATGTTTTACAATAATGAAACCTCAAAACTGGCTGCTACAGGTCTATCTGTGTAATAATAATAAGATTATTATATTTATTTAATACATTTTCATAAATGAAACCGCACACAAACACAACCGTTCTCTTCAACTGCCCCGGTCAACATTACACCAAATAAAATCTGCATTCATTTATATTAATTACTTTTTATTTTATAATTTTTTTAACTTTCAATTAAAATATAAATTTGTATTGTAAATATGTCTTTTAAATTTATTTGATGATTTGCGAAGATTTTTCCTTATAACGGGTGTTTCATAAGGACGCAACCCTGTTTATAAGAAGATAGAAGTAATACATGGGTAAATTGTCTCTCCCCCAATCGGTATGTACTCAAGGCCAACTACCTAACACAGTTAAAATGTTCCAGTCAAGTATTAGTGTGGTGAAAGCAGTCGTTTCGTTATATTGTGTCACCAATGGTTTTTTCCAAAGGAGAACGCGTGTTTATTGTAGAGACTTACAAAGCGAGCAAATCTTAACAAAATTTCAACTGAAATTTTACTTACAAAAATATTTTACTTACAAAAATCGGGTAAATTTCAACTGAAACTTATCTTGCACACATTTGTAAGATTTACTTGCTATGTAAGTCTCTACAATAAACACCCGGTTCTTCCTTGGAGAAAACCATTGGTGACACAATATAACGAAACGACTGCTGTCACCACACTAATGCTTGACTGGAACATTTTAACTGTCTTAGGTAGTTGGCCTTGAGTACACTGTTGCCAACATACCGATTGAGGGACAGAAAATTTACCAATGTATTACTTACTCTACTTCTATTGCCTACTTCTATCTTCTTATAATCAGGGTTGCGTCCTTAATAAAACACCCGGTTCTTGCTTGGAAAAAACCATTGCTGACACAATATAATGAAATGACTGCTGTCACCACACTAATTCTTGACTGGAACACCCGTGATTAGCAATTGTCTGTTTTTTTTTTCTCACGAAAACGTGTAAAAAATCTATTTTTTTAAGATTTCGGCCTTAGAATGCATTTTACGACAAAAGTGTATATAATCTAATTTATAGGAAATTAAAAAATCTACAACTTTTATTTAAAGGATTTTTCTTTACAGAGCCTAGTTTAGTGTGAAAGAGCGATTTTCCGTATTTTTAGGCCAAACTGAGGTCGGTTTTCATTTTGCTTCTTTCACTGATGATTAAAATAAGGTTATGTTTATTGAGGTTAGTTTTGTTGTTTATTTCTAATGTTTTGTTACTAATGTTAGGTTTATTGTAAATTATTTGCATTGGCAAGAGAAAGTCTTGTGAGTGTGTCACACCAGTTTTTTTTTTTTTTTTTTTTTTTTTAATTAGTAAAGCCCGTTAAGGTTGAAATGAGCCTTTCGGCTGTTGATCTGAACAACAACATGTATTTCTAATGGAGTGAATTTGTGTTGTAAACAAAGAAATAGTTTTAGTGCACCGTGTGTTATTTTATTATGGTTAACTGGGTATAATTGGGAATGATAGAAGCAAAAAGAGGCGAGCTACTCATAGCCTAATCATAATAAAAGTGCTTAAATTTTAAAATACACTCTTAACTTAACTTAAATACTCTATTGTTCTATTCTAGAGCCAGTACAAACTTATTATCATTGCAATCACTAACTTTACTATTGTTACGCATTGTTTTCAATCAGGCCTACCAAACCACCGGTTACTTATTTACTATTGTGTGTGTATGTGTGTGTGTGTGTGTATGTGTGTATTATGATAGTCTTAACTACAACGTATAAAGTTAATTTTATTTTATTCGACTCACCCATAACTAAAACGTTGCAATTCTATATTCAATAAAAGGTTTATATTTAAATATTATTTGCGTACCGTATGCTTAAATACAGGGTGATTAATAAACGTGTCTTCGATTTCGTCCGACTCTTAAGTTCGTTTATTAAACCTATAGAGCTCGAGTCGCAGCTGCGTGTAGTTGTTGTGGAATGCAGTGCGTTGTTATAGTAGTAGGAGAATGAATTAATTATTTGCATTGGCAAGAGAAAGTTGTGTGAGTGTTTCACACCAGATTTTTTACTTTCTCTTGCCTATATGAATATATAGGAAGGGAAGTATTGTTTTCATGTCGATTTTTCAAAATCGAGTTTTCACCGGATCTATACGTTTTCAGACCCCCTGAACCCAAAAAACATGTTTTTAGCGATTGGTCTGTGTGTGTGTGTGTGTGTGTATACAAAATATCTCAAGAACGGAACATCGTACGAACTTGAAACTTAAGTTACATACCACTACCTGACCCGACACGAACATTTTCATCAAAATCGGTCAACCGGAAGTAGTATTCGTATAATTTTTCACTTTTTGTGATTTTCTCAAAAACTGGTCCTACGATTTTTTTAAAAATCGCCTGGTTTACTCAATTTTTTATTCTCTACAAGATAGGGTAGGCGCCATGTTTGCTGAAATTCTGCGTGAGGCTGTTTTTACGTAAAAACATATTCTTTTTAAGATTGCGGCTTTCATATGCATTTTAGCGCAAAACGTTATATAATACAAGTTGTAGAGAATGTAAAATTCTACAACTTTTATTTCAAACATGTTTTTATAACGCTTAGTTTAGCGGTAATTAGCGATTTTCTGTTTTTTCTCACGAAAACGTGTGAAAAATCTATTATTTTAAGATTTCGGCTTTAGTACGCATTTTATGACAAAAGTGTATAAATATAATAAAATTTATAGGAAATTAAAATGTCTACAACTTTTATTAAGAGAATTTTTCTCTACAGAGGTTAGTTTAGCGTGAAAGTGTGATTTTCCGTTTTTTTAAGCCAAACTGAGTACGATTTTCATTTTGCGTCATTCACTCATGATTAAAATAAGGTTATGTTTTTGAGGTTAGTGTTTTGTTTATTTCTAATAATTTATTACTAAAGTTAGGTTTATTATTAATTATTTGCATTGGCAAGAGAAAGTTGTGTGAGTGTTTCGCACCAGATTTTTAATAAGATAAAACTAACCTTCTTTTAATGACGTTATATCATTAAAAAAAAATACAATAATTCCAGTTGAATACACACCCGAACACTTAAAATAAAACAAAACGGTAGTGGTAAAAAACCGAACGTTGTGTTCTGTTTGAACAAATAAAACTAACCTATTCTTGCATTATATTAAAAAAATATCTAAAAAAAGAAATACGATTTGGTAAATTGTAAAGTCAGTCATTAATGCTGATTGGATTAAAAGCACGCACTACACTGACTGTATCTGTCACAAAATATTAAAAATCTGGTGTGAAACACTCACACAACTTTCTCTTGCCAATGCAAATAATTAATAATAAACCTAACATTATTAATAAAATATTAGAAATAAACAAAAACTAACCTCAAAAACATAACCTTATTTTAATCATGAGTGAATGACGCAAAATGAAAATCGTACTCAGTTTGGGTTAAAAAAACGGAAAATCACACTTTCACGCTAAACAAGGCTCTGTAGAGAAAAATTCTCAAATTAAAGTTGTAGACCTCTTAATTTTCTATAAATTTTATTAAGTACACTTTTGTCGTAAAGTGCATACTAAGGCCGAAATCTTACAAAAATAGATTTTTCACACGTTTTTGTGAGAAAAAACAGAAAATCGCTAATTACCGCTAAACTCAGCGCTATACAAAAATAATGCTTAAGATAAAGTTGTAGGTTTTCAAATTATCTACAACTTTTATTATATACATTTTTGCTCTAAAATTAATATTAAAGCCGTAATCTTAAAAAAACACTTTTTTTACGTAAAAACACCCTCACCAAGAATTTCAGCAAACCTGGCGCCTACCTTATCTTTTAGAGAATAAAAAATTGAGCAAATGAGGCGATTTTTAAAAAAATCGTAGGACCAGTTTTTGAGAAAATCACAAAAAAGTGAAAAATTATACGAATAAACTACTACTTACGGTTGACCGGTTTTGATGAAAATGTTTGTGTCGGGTCCGGTAGCGGTATGTAACTTAAGTTTTAAGTTTCAAGTTCGTACAATGTTCCGTTCTTGAGATATTTTGTATACACACACACAGACACACAGACACACACGCAGACCAATCGCTAAAAACATATTTTTTGCTTTCAGGGGGTCTGAAAACGTGTAGATCCGGTGAAAACTCGATTTCGAAAAATCGACATGAAAACAATACTTTCCTTCCTATATATTCATATAGGCAAGAGAAAGTAAAAAGGGTAAAGGACTTTTAACGCGAACGTACAATCATGTTTTACTAAAGTTCTTCCGCAGAAAACCCCCCGTTTTTATTAACAAAAATACTAAAACTAACCTTTTTTCAATCTAATAATATTGATATAAGAAGAAAGCAATGGTTTCTGTTCAAAATACTTACCCGAATACTTTAATGAAACAAAAAAGGTAGTGATAAATTATAAACCGAAAACTGGCTTGCAAAATGAAAACGCACTTACTACCACAACATATTAAACTGTCTCACTTAAGAAGTGATACAATTTGAATAGATTGTTCAGTCAGTCGAAGCTGATTGGTTTAAAACACACAAAATATAGAAAAACCTGGTGTGAAACACTCACACAACTTTCTCTTGCCAATATAAATAATTAAC
Organism: Catonia carolina; assembly: GCA_035578175.1. Lineage (NCBI taxonomy): Eukaryota > Metazoa > Arthropoda > Insecta > Hemiptera > Achilidae > Catonia > Catonia carolina. The sequence goes on along the minus strand of JAQMRL010000012.1, from coordinate 14,627,931 downwards.
AATAAACCTAATATTAGTAATAAAACATTAGACATAAACAAAAAAACTAACCTTAATAAACATAACCTAATTTTAATCATGAGTGAAAGACGCAAAATGAAAATCAACCTCAGTTTGGCTTCAAAATACAGAAAATCACTCTTTCACGCTAAACTAGGCTCTGTAGAGAAAAATGATTTAAAGAAAAGTTGCAGATCTTTTAATTTTCTATAAATTTCATTATATACACTTTTATTATAAAATGCATACTAAGGCCGAAATCTTAAAAAAATCGATTTTTTCACGTTTTCGTGAGAAAAAAACAGAACATTGCTAATTACTGCTAAACTAAGCGTTATACCAAAAAATGTTTGAAATAAAAGTTGTAGGTTTTTAAATTCTCTACAACTTTTATTATATAATTTTTTTCGCTAAATTGCATATTAAAGCCGTAATCTTAAAAAAACTTTGTTTTTACGTGAAAACAGCCTCACCCAGAATTTCAGCAAACATGACGCCTACCCTATCTTGTAGAGAATAAAAAATTGAGTAAATAAGGCGATTTTAAATAAAATCGTAGGCCCAGTTTTTGAGAAAATCGCAAAAAAGTGAAAAATTACACGAATAAACTACTACTTCCGGTTGACCGATTTTGATGAAAATTTTCGTGTCGGGTCGGGTAGTGGTATGTAACTTAAGTTTCAAGTTTCAAGTTCGTACGATGTTTCGTTCTTGAGATATTCTGTTCACACACAGACACACACACACACACACACGCACACACACACACACACACACACACCCATACACACACACACACACACACGCGCGCGCGTGTACACACACACACACACACACACGCGTGTACACACACACACACACACAGACAGACACACACACAGACCAATCGCTAAAAACATGTTTTTTGGGTTCAGGGGGTCTGAAAAAGTATAGATCCGGTGAAAACTCGATTTCGAAAAATCGACATGAAAACAATAGGCTACTTTCCTTCCTATATATTCATATAGGCAAGAGAAAGTAAAAAGAGGGGGACTTTTATATGCGCACCTACAAACATGTCATACTCAACTGGATATTATTGTTAGGGAAAACAAATTTAAAACCATCGTTTTTATAACATAAGGTTTTATTTACCGGCCTAAAAAAATCATTTATTTTTATATTTTCCAAATAAATTTTGATATTTCTCGTGAAATATTTACGCGTATATATTCATAATGTAGAAATTTACTAAGATGAAGTACGTTATCGTGAAAAAACAATATAAGTACCCTAGTAGAACTACCACTAGCCAAAATAAATTATGTAAAATATTTTTCTCTTTTAAAAATTGCCTGTAGCTAGGTACTAGATATTACATATTGTTTAATTTTTACACAATGTAATGTAAAATGGGTGTGAAACACTCACAAGACTTTATGTACCCCATGTAAATATCGAACAATATAATATGTTTCATGTAATATTTACGCAAAGTATCGTATCGTGAAAAATCTATAAAGTAACTACCCGAATCAATACTCATAACTACCACAAGCCAAAAATTATATAAACTATTTTTCACTTTTAAAATTTGTCTAGTTCTAACTACTAGACATTAATTATTGTTTCATTTTTAGTTTCTCTTGACTTTTATGAATAATATAGAAGGAAAGTATTGTTTTTATGTAGATCTGGTGTGAAACACTCACAAGACTTTATCTAGCCCATATAAATATCGAACAATATAATTTATGTTTCATGTAATATTAACATAGACAAAATATCATATCGTGAAAAATCAATAAAGTAACTACTCGAATAAATACTCATAACTACCACAAGCCAAAAATTATATAAACTATTTTTCACTTTTAAATTTGTCTAGTTCTAACTACTAGACATTAAATATTGTTTCATTTTTAGTTTCTCTTGACTTTTATGAATAATATAGAAGGAAAGTATTGTTTTTATGTAGATCTGGTGTGAAACACTCACAAGACTTTATCTAGCCCATATAAATATCGAACAATATAATTTATGTTTCATGTAATATTAACATAGACAAAATATCATATCGTGAAAAATCAATAAAGTAACTACTCGAATAAATACTCGTAACTACCACAAGCCAAAAATTATATAAACTATTTTTCACTTTTAAATTTGTCTAGTTCTAACTACTAGACATTAAATATTGTTTCATTTTTAGTTTCTCTTGACTTTTATGAATAATATAGAAGGAAAGTATTGTTTTTATGTAGATCTGGTGTGAAACACTCACAAGACTTTATCTAGCCCATATAAATATCGAACAATATAATTTATGTTTCATGTAATATTAACATAGACAAAATATCATATCGTGAAAAATCAATAAAGTAACTACCCGAATAAATACTTATAACAACCACAAGCCAAATATTATATAAACTATATTTCACTTATAAAATTTGTCTAGTTCTAACTACTAGATATTAAATATTGTTTCATTTTTACTTTCTATTGACTTTTATGAATAATAGGGAGGGAAAGTTCTTTTTTTATGTAGATCTGGTGTGAAACACTCACAAGACTTTATCTAGCCCATGTAAATATCGAACAATATAATTTATGTTTCATGTAATATTAACATAGACAAAATATCATATCGTGAAAAATCAATAAAGTAACTACTCGAATAAATACTCGTAACTACCACAAGCCAAAAATTATATAAACTATTTTTCACTTATAAAAATTTGTCTAGTTCTAACTACTAGATATTAAATATTGTTTCATTTTTACTTTCTATTGACTTTTATGAATAATAGGGAGGGAAAGTTCTTTTTTTATGTAGATCTGGTGTAAAACACTCACAAGACTTTATCTAGCCCATGTAAATATCGAACAATATCATTTATGTTTCATGTAATATTTACACAAAGTATCGTATCGTGAAAAATCTATAAAGTCAAGAGGCTAATCGCTTAAAACATGTTTTTTGGGTTCATGGGGTCTGAAAACGTGTAGATCCGGTGAACAAATCAAAAAAAAAATTGAACACAATTAAGTAAGTTTCCTATCTACAGTTTGTTAGAAAGCTGTACAGTTGAGAATATCATAAATAGTAACGCAGATATTTAAAAAAAACTAACATTCCCTTTGCTCTAAACGATTGGTATAAAATTACGAAAAATATTTGTTCTTGGTGAAATGATCATTTTCCTGGATATGCCTGCTAAAAACTTAATTTTTTTCATTAAAATAATTTTTTGACGTAATTTAATATTTTTCTTGTAGCAATAAGTCTGAACTATTGAAAAAAAAACAAAAAAACCGAAAATTGAAATTTTCAGTGAAAACCATCATACAGTCTCACCTTAAAACTGAAACCCCGTTAATCCGAACTAACCCCTGTTCATGTTAATATGCATGTAAGGGCAAAAGAGTATATAACAAAAGTTGTAGACAGTTTAAAAATCTACAACTTTAATTCAAACATTTTATTGCATAACGCTTAGTTTAGCGGTAAGTAGTGATTTTCTGATTTTTTTCATGAAAATCAGTAAAAATACGGATATTTTAAATATTTATCTTACCTGAATTCTTATAGTAAGCGTATATTCAGAAATAGACTCAAAATCCATATGCCTCGAGCTGTATTACTTTCCGATTCTAAACGAAACGTACTCAATTTATTAGTCTGTTCTGTTCTACCAGCAAATAACTCAAATACAGGAGATTTTTCATCAGTGTTTGATCTGTAATTAGAAAACATATAATTATTATATTAACACTTTG
>JAQMRL010000012.1:14571669-14616669 GCA_035578175.1 Catonia carolina | reverse complement strand
CTATTTCTGTAAATGCTTTCTCAATGTGTATGTAGTGCAGAGAGAGAGAGAGAGAAAAAGAGAAAGAGAGAGTGAGAAAGAGTGATGCAAATAGTAAAATTTCAAAGTCGGTGCTGCGACTTACTACTCTTACTATTTCTGTAAATGCTTTCTCAATGTGTATGTAGTGCAGAGAGAGAGAGAGAGAGAAAGAGAGAGAGAAAGAGAAAGAGAGAGAGAGAGAGAAAGAGAGAGAGAGTGATGAAAATAGTAAAATTTCAAAGTCGGTGCTGCGACTTACTACTCTTACTATTTCTGTAAATGCTTTCTCAATGTGTATGTAGTGCAGAGAGAGAGAGAGAGAAAGAGAAAGAGAAAGAGAGAAAGAGAGTGAGAGAGTGATGAAAATAGTAAAATTTCAAAGTCGGTGCTGCGACTTACTACTCTTACTATTTCTGTAAATGCTTTCTCAATGTGTATGTAGTGCAGAGAGAGAGAGAGCAAGAAAAAGAGAAAGAGAGAGAGAGAAACAGTGATGCAAATAGTAAAATTTCAAAGTCGGTGCTGCGACTTACTACTCATACTATTTCTGTAAATGCTTTCTCAATGTGTATGTAGTGCAAAGAGAGAGAGAGAGAAAGAGAGAGAAAAAGAGAAAGAGAGAGAGAGAGAGTGATGCAAATAGTAAAATTTCAACGTCGGTGCTGCGTCTTACTACTCCTACTATTTCTGTAAATGCTTTCTCAATGTGTATGTAGTGCAGAGAGAGAGAGAGAGAGAAAACGAGAAAGAGAGAGAGAGAAAGAGTGATGCAAATAGTAAAATTTCAACGTCGGTGCTGCGACTTACTACTCTTACTATTTCTGTAAAATGCTTTCTTAATGTGTATGTAGTGCAGAGAGAGAGAGAGAGAAAAAGATAAAGAGAGAGAGAGAAAGAGTGATGCAATTAGTAAAATTTCAAAGTCGGTGCTGCGACTTACTACTCTTACTATTTCTGTAAATGCTTTCTCAATGTGTATGTAGTGCAAAGAGAGAGAGCAAGAGAGAGAGAGAAAGAGAGAGAGAGAGTGAGTGATGAAAATAGTGATATTTCAAAGTCGGTGCTGCGACTTACTACTCTTATTATTTCTGTAAATGCTTCCTCAATGTGTATGTAGTACAAAGAGAGAGAGAGAGTGTGAAAGAGAAAGAGAGAGAGAGCGAGAGTGATGAAAATAGTAAAATTTCAAAGTCGGTGTTGCGACTTACTACTCTTCCTATTTCTGTAAATGCTTTCTCATAATGTATGTAGTGCAGAGAGAGAGAGAGAGAGAAAAAGAGAAAGAGTGAGTAAGAAAGAGTGATGCTAATAGTAAAATTTCAAAGTCGGTGCTGCGACTTACTACTCTTACTATTTCTGTAAATGCTTTCTCAATGTGTATGTAGTGCAGAGAGAGAGACAGACAGAGAGAGAGTGAGAGAGAGTGAGAGTGATGCAAATAGTAAAATTTCAAAGTCGGTGCTGCGACTTACTACTCTTACTATTTCTGTAAATGCTTTCTCAATGTTTATGTAGTGCAGAGAGAGAGAGAGAGAGACAAAGAGAAAGAGAAAGAGAAAGAGAGAGAGAGAGAGTGAGAGAGTGATGAAAATAGTAAAATTTCAAAGTCGGTTCTGCGACTTACTACTCTTACTATTTCTGTAAATGCTTTCTCAATGTGTTCGTAATGCAGAGAGAGAGAGAGAAAGAGAAAGAGAGACAGACAGTAAGAGAGAGAAAGAGTGAGAGAGAGAGAGAGTAATGCAAATAGTAAAATTTTAAAGTCGGTGCTGCGCCGTACTACTCTTACTATTTCTGTAAATGCTTTCTCAATGTGTATGTAGTGCAGAGAGAGAGAGTGAGAGAGAAAAAAGAGAAAGAGAGAGAGAGAAAAAGAGAAAAAGAGAAAGAGTGTGATTAACCTCCTCATTCCAACCGTCTACTCTAGTCGACATAAAACAGGGAATCTTTGGGAATTTTTTTACCCTACTCATAGTTTTGTGGTAGCACTGATTACAACTTTGATAGACTCTTGGTATATAGCCACGCCTCCCTGGTCAGTTGTATTCTTCATTTCATGTGTTTTTCAGTGTTCCACGTAACCTCAAAATGGCGGATCATCATTCTCGTCATTTGCAGGGACTTGCTGCGTGTAAGTAATTCTTTTTATTGATTTAATCGAACACTATTGATATTTTATTCATATAAATATGTTGTTACTGAACTAATAATGAATACTGAATGTTTATTTTAACGGTATCAATGAATTTAGTTACCATGACAACGTCATAAACATTTATGTCTACTATCGTCGACATTTGGTATCCACGCATATCGTGCATCTAAATTTTATTACTGTTTGGAAACTATGTTTCCTTTTGAAATTCAAATAAAACATAGATAAATAACTTATATTTTTTACATTTTTATTTTATTTTATATTGACGAAGGATAAAAAATCGTCATTTTATTTTATTTTCGAAGGATAAATGACTTAGAATGATTTTTTTTTAACATTCTACAATAAAAATTTACAAGTTACCTTAGAATTTTTTAGTACTTTTTAACTATTAGGGTTATTTTATTTTTACAAAACATAGATAAATATATTTTTTACGTTTTTATTTTATTTTATATTGACGAAGGATAAAAAAATCCTCCTTTTATTTTATTTTCGAAGGATAAATGACTTAGAATGAATTTGTTTTTTAACATTCTACATTAAAAATTTACAAGTTACCTTAAACGTTTTTAGTACTTTTTAACTATTAGGGTTATTTTATTTTTATATTTCAGATTCACATCGTTTTGAGGAGTTTGTTGACAATGAGCTGAATGGCAACAACAGCGAACTGGATCTCACTGATGAAGACGATGATGATGCTGATCCAAGTTACCAGCCAAATGAAGCGATTCAACAAGAGTCTCTATCATCTTCAGAAGATGAAGACACAGTTGATGATGCTAATGAATTGACATCTGGAACACCGAGGCCGTCACAGAGTTCATCAATAAATGCAGGTAACTATTGCCTAAAACTATGCTTTTTATCATGCTGTGTTCATATTTTGCTGTCATGTTTTTCTAATTTCATAAATCAGGACATGACTTTTAATTACGGCGTGTTTTTTTTTTTTACAGGCATTGCAACTAGTAGGTCTACTACGACATTGACCACCTCATCGACAGGTAATTCTTGTAGTAGTTCTACAGCTCGTAGATCACGAGTAGATCATCAACGCGAATCCAGATTGTTTTGGAAAAAAGATCAATTTGAGCCGTTACCGCCTGCCCCTGAACACAATGAACAACAAATCAATTCAGCAATTTTGCCAGCTCGAGAGTATGTATCCAAGTACATACCTGAAGACATATTTCATCTCTTGACTGACCAAACCAATCGTACTTTCATTGAAAAGAAAGGTCGGCCGCTTCTAACAAATGTAGAAGAAATGAGAAAGTTCATTGGAACTTCACTCAAAATGTCAGTTTTGGGTTTTCCTAGAACCAGGATGTACTATGACGTAAAAACAAAAGTTCCCGCAGTATCTACAGTATTGCCAAGAGACAAATTTTTTGCTATTAGGGCGAATTTGAAAATAGTTTATGATGGCGATGTAAGTCAAGAAGAGAAAGTTGCCACTAAATTTTGGAAAGTAGCTCCTTTGATTCAAACTATTCGGACAGGTTGTCTTCTCAATGAAAGATCACAACAAGTAGCAATAGACGAACAAATGGTACCTTTTTGGGGCCGTTGTCCGGCAAGACAAGTCATCAAGTCTAAACCTAATCCTTGTGGAATAAAAATTTTTGTCGCTGCAGCTCCAGATGGACTGCCTCTGGATTTGTTTTTGTACAATGGGAAAGGTGATCCTATTGTTGATGAACCACAATTAAATCATCTTACAATAGGAGGAAAGGCAGTATTAAAATTGTTGAGGACATTTCCCAAAGGAGTTTCTGTGTACATGGACCGTTACTTTAATTCTGAGCAACTGTTGGACTTGCTCCACTCAGAGGCCGAAGCTACTGGAACCGGAACAATACAGAAAAATCGGGTCCCTCTAAATTCTAAGTTGAAAGGAGATAATGAATTAAAACGTGAAGGCAGAGGATCACTGGATCAAAGTGTGCGATCAGACGGTCAAGTATGTGTTGTGAAGTGGTTTGACAACAAGCCCGTGTTGCTCATGTCGAACAAAGAGGGAGCATATCCTACTGACCAATGTAAGCGGTGGTGCAAGAAAAGCAGAGAGTATGTTGAAGTTGTTAGACCTCTGGTTGTAAAGAATTACAACAAGTACATGGGAGGAGTTGATTTTCTTGACCGAACAATCAGCTACTACAGGACGTCAACAAGAACACGAAAGTGGACTGTACGTCTGATTATGCATTTTTTTGATTTTGCCATTTCAGCTGGATGGATTGAGTATCGAAGGGATAGTCTTGCTCTTGAAACTCCTCAAAAAGACGTTATGGATTTAATGGATTTTAAGCAGGAACATGCAGAGTACTTGATTTACGGTGGGACCACCCAGTCAGAAGATACTGACAGTGACTATACGTGCTCAATTCCACCACCCAGAAGAAGGCCAAGGGTGTCTCATCCTCCTGATGTACTTCGCACAAAGAATGTCCTTCATCTTCCTGAAATACCTAGTCCTTCAAAAAAAAACCGATGCAGATTTCCTGGTTGTAACTCAAACGGTGCACGCATCTGGTGTTCAACATGTAAAGTGTTTTTGTGCATTCAAGAAAACCGTAACTGCTTCAAAAGTTATCATGAGTTGTAAAAAAAATAGATAAACTCTTGTGATACTATTACTTTATTATATTTTTAAAAAAACAACTTTGTTATTTTCTAATTTTTATATTACTTTTCTAAAACTAATGTAATTTATCAAAATAAAACTCACAATTTGTACACAAATTTGAGCTACGTTTTTAATCATTGAATCCAAATGTCTACTATAGTCGACATCAAGTATTTTAGCTCAAAATTAAAAAAAAAAAAAAAAAAAAATTTTTTACATTAACAAAGGTATAGATAATTAACAAAGGTATGTAAATAATAATGTAAGAGCAAAAAAAATTTGGAAAAAAAAATTCATTTGGAATGAGGAGGTTAAAATAGTAAAATTTCAAAGTCGGTGCTGCGACTTACTACTCTTACTATTTCTGTAAATGCTTTCTCAATGTGTATGTAGTGCAGAGAGAGAGAGAGAGCGAGAAAAAGAGAAAGAGAGAGAGAGAAAGAGTGATGCAAATAGTAAAATTTCAAAGTCAGTGCTGCGACTTACTACTCTTACTATTTCTGTAAATGCTTTCTCAATGTGTATGTAGTGCAGAGAGAGAAAGAGAGAGTGAAAGAGAAAGAGAGAGAATGAAAGAGGGATGCAAATAGTAAAATTTCAAAGTCGGTGCTGCGACTTACTACTCTTACTATTTTTGTAAATGCTTTCTCAATGTGTATGTAGTGCAGAGAGAGAGAGAGAGAGAGAAAAAGATAAAGAGAGAGAGAGAAAGAGTGATGCAAATAGTAAAATTTCAAAGTCGGTGCTGCGACTTACTACTCTTACTATTTCTGTAAATGCTTTCTTAATGTGTATGTAGTGCAGAGAGAGAGTGAGCAAGAAAAAGAGAAAGAGAGAGAGAGAAAGAGTGATGCAAATAGTAAAATTTCAAAGTCGGTGCTGCGACTTACTACTCATACTATTTCTGTAAATGCTTTCTCAATGTGTATGTAGTGCAAAGAGAGAGAGAGAGAAAGAGAGAGAAAAAGAGAAAGAGAGATAGAGAAAGAGATAGAAAGAGAGAGAGAGAGAGTGATGCAAATAGTAAAATTTCAACGTCGGTGCTGCGACTTACTACTCCTACTATTTCTGTAAATGCTTTCTCAATGTGTATGTAGTGCAGAGAGAGAGAGAGAGAGAGAAAAAGAGAAAGAGAGAGAGAGAAAGAGTGATGCAAATAGTAAAATTTCAACGTCGGTGCTGCGACTTACTACTCTTACTATTTCTGTAAAATGCTTTCTCAATGTGTATGTAGTGCAGAGAGAGAGAGAGAGAAAAAGATAAAGAGAGAGAGAGAAAGAGTGATGCAATTAGTAAAATTTCAAAGTCGGTGCTGCGACTTACTACTCTTACTATTTCTGTAAATGCTTTCTCAATGTGTATGTAGTGCAGAGAGAGAGAGAGAGAGAGAAAGAGAGTGAGAGAGTGAGTGATGAAAATAGTGATATTTCAAAGTCGGTGCTGCGACTTACTACTCTTATTATTTCTGTAAATGCTTTCTCAATGTGTATGTAGTGCAAAGAGAGAGAGAGAGTGAGAAAGAGAAAGAGAGAGAGAGAGAAAGAGAGAGAGAGAGTGATGAAAATAGTAAAATTTCAAAGTCGGTGTTGCGACTTACTACTCTTCCTATTTCTGTAAATGCTTTCTCATAATGTATGTAGTGCAGAGAGAGAGAGAGAGAGAAAAAGAGAAAGAGTGAGTAAGAAAGAGTGATGCTAATAGAAAAATTTCAAAGTCGGTGCTGCGACTTACTACTCTTACTATTTCTGTAAATGCTTTCTCAATGTGTATGTAGTGCAGAGAGAGAGACAGACAGAGAGAGAGTGAGAGAGAGTGAGAGTGATGCAAATAGTAAAATTTCAAAGTCGGTGCTGCGACTTACTACTCTTACTATTTCTGTAAATTCTTTCTCAATGTTTATGTAGTGCAGAGAGAGAGAGAGAGAAAGAGTAAGAGAGAGAGAAAGAGAGAGAGAGAGTGAGAGAGTGATGAAAATAGTAAAATTTCAAAGTCGGTTCTGCGACTTACTACTCTTACTATTTCTGTAAATGCTTTCTCAATGTGTTCGTAATGCAGAGAGAGAGAGAGAAAGAGAAAGAGAGACAGACAGTAAGAGAGAGAAAGAGTGAGAGAGAGAGAGAGTGATGCAAATAGTAAAATTTTAAAGTCGGTGCTGCGCCGTACTACTCTTACTATTTCTGTAAATGCTTTCTCAATGTGTATGTAGTGCAGAGAGTGAGAGAGTGAGAGAGAGAGAAGGGAAAGAGAGAGAGAGAGAGTGATGCAAATAGTAAAATTTCAAAGTCGGTGCTGCGACTTACTACTCTTACTATTTCTGTAAATGCTTTCTCAATGTGTATGTAGTGCAGAGAGAGAGAGAGAGAGAGAGAAAGAGAAAGAGAGAGAGAGAGAAAGTGATGCAAATAGTAAAATTTTAAAGTCGGTGCTGCGACTTACTTTTCTTACTATTTCTGTAAATGCTTTCTCAATGTGTATGTAGTGCAGAGAGAGAGGGAGAAAGAGAAAGAGGGAGTGAGAGAGAGGGATTACAATAGTAAAATTTCAAAGTGGGTTCTGCGCATAGCAAATCGCAGTAGGACTGTTACATCAATCATAGGAAATAATGAGACGGACATACGAATTGTGTTTTGCGCGTCTTTAACCTATAAACGAGGAAAATATGGTGGGAAAATAATTTTCTATTTGTATCTAGGTCGACGAAAATTATTCCATAGGCTGCCTTATTCTATTATACTTTTTGCTAACATTATTTTACGCATTGTTTTCCATTTACTTCATTTTAGGTGCCACACCGAATACAGTTGTCCCAAAAATAAAAAAATTACTTTACCCGACGCTTGAAATTATTCTTTAAATATCCGTGAAAATTTAATAAAACACTTGAAATTTATGTAGGCTACTACATTTTTTTATTAATGATTTTCACGGAAAATTTCTATAAAATGTGTATAGATTGTAACATTTTTTATGTATTTCTAATTATAAACATATAAAATCAAAATAAAACAAAAGAAAATCGGTTGTTAAATTAACTTCCAATTTAATTTGACTGGCTTTATAAAAAAAAAAAAATTTAAAATATTTTAGAAATTATTTAGTTATTATTATTATTAATAAAATATATTTCTAAAGTGTATCTCAGCTGTTAGTGAATTAATATTTTACAGTTGACCGGTTCTGCTCATAACAGACAGGTGGAGTGTCAAATTATTTCCACTCAATCTGTTAGTTGCAGGGCTAAAATAAATAGTTGTGTTTCTTAACACATTAAATCAGCCAATTAAATGACTAAATCATTTAAGAAGAGAAGAGGTAGAGGTGTACTGTGACACTAATCACAGTTATCTCCTCTCAAAGTAATGAATTTCAGTATACAGTTGGATTGTGTGGTGAATGAAGTGAAGGTGTCATTTGCAGAGTGGAAAATACGTGCTTTTCAGAGGGCCCGGCATGCTGATAAGTGTAATTTTCCATTCAGTGAGTTGTGGCAATGGTAAACCACGTGACTCCTCTATTTACTTAGTAAAACCTCTACAGGTTCAAACCAGACTACAGGCTGATCACCTAAGCAACAACTGTTGACAGGTTAGTGTTTTATACTTATCGTTTCTGAAGCCCGCCTTAAGAGTATCATTCAATGTTCCGTTCGTATTTTAATATAATTTCTCGCCGTAATTTTATTACCCACCGGGTTAGTCTAGAGGTAAAATCGTCACCAAAATCAGCTGTTTAACGGCTGATTTTCGGAGATGAAGGTTCTTGGTTGAAATCCTAGTAAAGGTAGTTACTTTAATACGTATTTGAATTGTAGACAGTGGTTGTGGGTGTAGTTTGATGGTTGGGGTTCAATTAACCATACTCAGTGAGTGTGTCTCGAGAAGACTACACAGTCTCCTCTACACGTCATACACATCTTCCTCATCTAATTGGGTCAAGGGGTTGCTTATTGTTGTCAATTGAACAGATTGCAACGTACACAAATTAGGAATAAAACAATAAAAAAAAATTTATTAAATTACTTTATTTCACTCAATTTTCATTTCATAGGTCTGTAGCGTGATATTTTTTAAACTTATTATTTACTAAGAAGAAATAAAAAAACTCAACTGCACTTACCGGTAACCAGCTACCGACAAACAATTGTTTATTCCTTTTCCTTTTTTAAACTTTCAATTGTTGTAAAAAAATTTTAATTTATTTAATTTATTTGACATAAATATTAGATATAAATTTAGAATATGCAACCCTCCCTCTATCCACGTCGATAGGTTGGCAGTAGGGGGTTAACAAAAAAACAAAAAAACGGAAGCGAAAATCACAAAAGACTCAGTTTGTTGTTGCATAGGAGTATAATTACCAAAATAAAAAAAAAACAATAGTATAAAAATAATTGAATGGTGCGATATCAAAATAAATAAATATTTTCAGAATGAATGGACCAACATTGATATTTAAAAAAAAAACAAAGTTACACATGATGTAACGTCTAAGTTGAAATACGTTACTGTGGGTTTTTGTTTCATATCTGGCGCTGCATTTCAGTTTGTATTAATAATTAACTCTGTTCACCGTAAGCTGACGCTATCTGTCTTTTTTCCATTGTACTATTCTAGCCTGTGTTGAATTTTATTTCTGGTAATTTAATTATGTACGTTTTTTCCTTGTTCGTGTACACTCTTGGTTGTATTGTGAAATCGAACGGTCGCTTACATTAATATGTTTCGCCGATTTTATACTTTTATTCTTTTAGTTAAAGAATGTCGTTTTTATTTTAAACTGTTGCGTGATTATTATTGCTAATGTGTACACAAATTATAATTAGTTAAATTGCAATTATGATTAGTCTTTTTATCTGCTGTTTTTTTAAATATTTTTATGATGTTACGTAATTTGTAATAGTCTTTACCGGGTTTGTGTTTTACCATTTTGGTCATGAAAATTTTCTTGGTTTCACCGGCTAAATTTATTTTGTGTTCTACTCTGGGACTGTTCTTCGGCTATAGGAGATTCGGCTATAGGAGATTCGGCTATAGGAGATTTCAACTATGGGTTCATTTCGATTCAGGAATATTTTCTGTTCTAACAATTTGGAGGGTTGAAGTTTGGATAGCTGTGCCATTCACCTTACCTTGCACAACTTTGGTTCCGGAGGATGACTCTCCCGGGTTCGATTCCCGATTCCAGAAAATTTGGCTGCTAAACATATGTCACTTCCTGCAGTGGCTGTTTAATCTATTCTACTGTTTATTTGGCCGATGATCATCGATTCTATCCTGGAAGGTTTGATTTCTGCAAACCGGTATGTCTGGTTAATTATTTTTTTTGGGGAAAATTTCTGTTGTTTCTACTTGAACGTTTCTGCGCTCGTCAGGAATGTTTGCCTGTACTGTGCATGTTCTGAACGGAAAATATTGGTGAACAAACTTGCCTATTACTCAACTTAAAAATATTTAAAATCAAAACTTTATCATGTTTTCCTCTTTTATAATGAATATTCTTTATTTATAATCTTGGCGTTTATTATTATAAATTTTATAATTTTTTTATATATTTTTGTTTTTCTTATTGTCTTTAATAATTTTGTAAAAGCTACCATGGTACGCAATGCATTTATAAAAAAAACTATTATGATATCATACTATTAACAGACTATGATCTGATCTGATGCAAAATTAATTCTTCCATTTAAAAGTTTTTTTACTATAGTAAATTCTTCAAAAATAAATAAATCAGTTTAATTTTGGTAAAATTGTATCTGTTACAATGAAAACTTAAAATATCTATTTGAAACTTATTATTCTTTAAATATTGCAGTTTAAATTCATTTGTGAGATTCTCTTAAAATTTTCCTGAAGTTATTTATTCAGGCACTTAATTCTGTAATAACTATATTGTGTTCATATTACTATTTTTCTGCTTTTTATTTTAAAAAGAAACAACTTGGATTTGTTACTAATTAATTAATATTATTATATTTCTTTTTGTGATTTTTTTATGCAATTACAATCATATGCAACAACTCTTTTATTTTTTTTTGGCTTCCTTGTGTTTTGTCAACCCCTGGGCCAACCTATCGATGTGGATAGAGGGGGGAGGTGACAATGAATAAGTAATTAACAGTAAATAGCAAATTAGATAAAAAAACCAATTTAAATAGATTTACTTAGTAACCAAAGTTTTCAGAGATCAAAAATTTTAAATTTTCTTTAATAATTATAGCTTACCATGGCAGCATTTTACACAAAATATAAAAAAATTTAATAAACATTAAACTAGATATAATTTTTTGAATGTTTACAAGAATCCATGAAAATTCAAGTTATGTAAAATTATTAGAAAAAAATTTTAAAGAAATAGAAAACAATTCAAAATGTTATTTTTTTAAGACACAAAATTAATTGAGAAACAAGTCCATTCATTAGGATTTTTCCAGATCTGAACATGTTTATTTCTAGAACAATTTCCGGACACGCTTCAACAAGGATTGACGCAGCAATAAAAGTTATCCCAAAATAAATACCAAAAATATAAAAAACATATCGGATTGCAGATAAAACACTTCCCTGAAATTCATTAGTACTTAGTAAGGTGAAAATAAATCCGTAGGCCCTTCAATCAAAGGTTGTGTGACCGAACGATTGCAAGTAAAGCGAATAACTTCAACAGGAATGAAGTTAGTCACTGGCAAACAAAATTTCCTGATCCGGGAATCGAATTGGATGGATTTAGCGTCGGAAACCAAGGCTGTCCAGACGGATGGTTCTACAGTTGAATAATTCAAAATCGAATAGTCCTGGACTTGAACAGTTCAAGACTCGAAGTAAGACTCGAAGCCAATTTCATATTGGGTGACGTGAATAAATTTACTTATATTCTTTTAACGACAAAAAACGATCCGGAAAAAACTATAAAAATAATACGGAACACAGATGAAATAAGTAAAACCAGCAAATAAATAACGTTACAACAATCATTTTTACAGATAAAAAAAAACATAACCGAACAGCTACAACTAAAAGTTAACAAAATTCTTTTTTGCAAAAAGAATAAAATATAAAATCGGACACGCCGTTTCAATAATTGAAATAACGTCCGTACATTTTGACAATCAAACTAGTTCTGACAATCCTACAAGGAAAAGACGATACATTAATGCAATTACAGAAATGAACAAGAATAAGTTCAGCAAGTACAACGAAAAACCGCCAGATCGCATCAGCTTACGGTAATTAAAATCGAAGTGAATCAATAGAATAAGATCAGCGCCAGAATATAAAATGTACTAAAAATGTAACGAATTCAGCCTAGACGTTACATATAGCAAATAACATTTATTTTTAATAATTTAATAATATTTTAATAATTTCAATAACGTTTATTTTGAAATTTTTTTTATTATAATTTGTTTTTTCTTTAAATTTATTTAACGTCGCATTAACTCCAAGGGTCATTAGCGACGACGTTGGGGTGTAACTATTGTACAATGGAGGATGAAATGATTTTTTTGTAACGTATGAAAATATGCTGTGCCTGAGTGGGATTCGAACCCAGGACGCACGATGAGAGGCGAGCACGTTACGTTTTATACTAGAATAAATGTCATGTTTTACAATAATGAAACCTCAAAACTGGCTGCTACAGGTATATCTGTGTAATAATAATAAGATTATTATATTTATTTAATACATTTTCATAAATGAAACCGCACACAAACACAACCGTTCTCTTCAACTGCCCCGGTCAACAGTACACCAAATAAAATCTGCATTCATTTATATTAATTACTTTTTATTTGATAATTTTTTAAACTTTCAATTAAAATATAAATTTGTATTGTAAATATGTCTTTTAAATTTATTTGATGATTTGCGAAGATTTTTCCTTATAACGGGTGTTTCATAAGGACGCAACCCTGTTTATAAGAAGATAGAAGTAATACATGGGTAAATTGTCTCTCCCCCAATCGGTATGTACTCAAGGCCAACTACCTAACACAGTTAAAATGTTCCAGTCAAGCATTAGTGTGGTGAAAGCAGTCGTTTCGTTATATTGTGTCACCAATGGTTTTTTCCAAGGGAGAACGCGTGTTTATTGTAGAGACAAAGCGAGCAAATCTTAACAAAATTTCAACTGAAATTTTACTTACAAAAATATTTTACTTACAAAAATCGGGTAAATTTCAACTGAAACTTATCTTGCACACATTTGTAAGATTTACTTGCTATGTAAGTCTCTACAATAAACACCCGGTTCTTCCTTGGAGAAAACCATTGGTGACACAATATAACGAAACGACTGCTGTCACCACACTAATGCTTGACTGGAACATTTTAACTGTCTTAGGTAGTTGGCCTTGAGTACACTGTTGCCAACATACCGATTGAGGGACAGAAAATTTACCAATGTATTACTTACTCTACTTCTATTTCCTACTTCTATCTTCTTATAATCAGGGTTGCGTCCTTAATAAAACACCCGGTTCTTGCTTGGAAAAAACCATTGCTGACACAATATAATGAAATGACTGCTGTCACCACACTAATGCTTGACTGGAACACCCGTGATTAGCAATTTTCTGTTTTTTTTTCTCACGAAAACGTGTAAAAAATCTATTTTTTAAAATTTCGGCCTTAGAATGCATTTTACGACAAAAGTGTATATAATCTAATTTATAGGAAATTAAAAAATCTACAACTTTTATTTAAAGCATTTTTCTTTACGGAGCCTAGTTTAGTGTGAAAAAGCGATTTTCCGTATTTTCAAGCCAAACTGAGGTCGATTTTCATTTTGCTTCTTTCACTGATGATTAAAATAAGGTTATGTTTATTGAGGTTAGTTTTGTTGCTTATTTCGAATGTTTTGATACTAATGTTAGGTTTATTGTAAATATTTGCATTGGCAAGAGAAAGTCTTGTGAGTGTGTCACACCAGTTTTTTTTTTTTTTTTTTTTTTTTTTTTTTAATTAGTAAAGCCCCTTAAGGTTGAAATGAGCCTTTCGGCTGTTGATCTGAACAACAACATGTATTTCTAATGGAGTGAATTTGTGTTGTAAACAAAGAAATAGTTTTAGTGCACCGTGTGTTATTTTATTATGGTTAACTGGGTATAATTGGGAATGATAGAAGCAAAAAGAGGCGAGCTACTCATAGCCTAATCATAATAAAAGTGCTTAAATTTTAAAATACACTCTTAACTTAACTTAAATACTCTATTGTTCTATTCTAGAGCCAGTACAAACTTATTATCATTGCAATCACTAACTTTACTATTGTTACGCATTGTTTTCAATCAGGCCTACCAAACCACCGGTTACTTATTTACTATTGTGTGTGTATGTGTGTGTGTGTGTATGTGTGTATTATGATAGTCTTAACTACAACGTATAAAGTTTATTTTATTTTATTCGACTCACCCATAACTAAAACGTTGCAATTCTATATTCAATAAAAGGTTTATATTTAAATATTATTTGCGTACCGTATGCTTAAATACAGGGTGATTAATAAACGTGTCTTCGATTTCGTCCGACTCTTAAGTTCGTTTATTAAACCTATAGAGCTCGAGTCGCAGCTGCGTGTAGTTGTTGTGGGATGCAGTGCGTTGTTATAGTAGTGGGAGAATGAATTAATCATTTGCATTGGCAAGAGAAAGTTGTGTGAGTGTTTCACACCAGATTTTTTACTTTCTCTTGCCTATATGAATATGTATATAGGAAGGAAAGTATTGTTTTCATGTCGATTTTTCAAAATCGAGTTTTCACCGGATCTATACGTTTTCAGACCCCCTGAACCCAAAAAACATGTTTTTAGCGATTGGTATGTGTGTGTGTGTGTGTGTGTGTGTATACAAAATATCTCAAGAACGGAACATCGTACGAACTTGAAACTTAAGTTACATACCACTACCTGACCCGACACGAACATTTTCATCAAAATCGGTCAACCGGAAGTAGTAGCTTATTCGTATAAGTTTTCACTTTTTGTGATTTTCTCAAAAACTGGTCCTACGATTTTTTTAAAAATCGCCTGGTTTACTCAATTTTTTATTCTCTACAAAATAGGGTAGGCGCCATGTTTGCTGAAATTCTGCGTGAGGCTGTTTTTACGTAAAAACATATTCTTTTTAAGATTGCGGCTTTAATATGCATTTTAGCGCAAAACGTTATATAATACAAGTTTTAGAGAATGTAAATATCTACAACTTTTATTTCAAACATTTTTTTGTATAACGCTTAGTTTAGCGGTAATTAGCAATTTTCTGTTTTTTTCTCACGAAAACGTGTGAAAAATCTATTATTTTAAGATTTCGGCTTTAGTACGCATTTTATGACAAAAGTGTATAAATATAATAAAATTTATAGGAAATTAAAATGTCTACAACTTTTATTAAGAGAATTTTTCTCTACAGAGGTTAGTTTAGCGTGAAAGTGTGATTTTCCGTTTTTTTAAGCCAAACTGAGTACGATTTTCATTTTGCGTCATTCACTCATGATTAAAATAAGAATATGTTTTTGAGGTTAGTGTTTTGTTTATTTCTAATATTTTATTACTAAAGTTAGGTTTATTATTAATTATTTGCATTGGCAAGAGAAAGTTGTGTGAGTGTTTCACACCAGATTTTTTACTTTCTCTTGCCAATGCAAATAATAAATAATAAACCTAACATTATTAATAAAATATTAGAAATAAACAAAAACTAACCTCAAAAACATAACCTTATTTTAATCATGAGTGAATGACGCAAAATGAAAATCGTACTCAGTTTGGGTTAAAAAAACGGAAAATCACACTTTCACGCTAAACAAGGCTCTGTAGAGAAAAATTCTCAAATTAAAGTTGTAGACCTCTTAATTTTCTATAAATTTTATTATGTACACTTTTGTCGTAAAGTGCATACTAAGGCCGAAATCTTAAAAAAATCGATTTTTCACACGTTTTCGTGAGAAAAAAACAGAAAATCTCTAATTACCGCTAAACTAAGCGTTATACAAAAAAATGTTTGAAATAAAAGTTGTAGAATTTTAAATTCTCTACATTCTTTAATATATAAATTTTTGTGCTATAATACATATTAAAGCCGTAATCTTAAAAAAATACTTTTTTTATGTAAAAACACCCTAACCAAGAATTTCAGCAAACATGGCGCCTACCCTGTTTTGTAGAGAATAAAAAATTGAGTAAACCAGGCGATTTTTAAAAAAATCGTAGGACTAGTTTTTGAGATAATCACAAAAAAGAGAAAAATTATTCGAATAAACTACTACTTCCGGTTGACCGATTTTGATGAAAATGTTCGTGTCGAGTCCGGTAGTGGTATGTAACTTAAGTTTTAAGTTTCAAGTTCGTACAATGTTCCGTTCTTGAGATATTTTGTATACACACACACAGACACACACACACACACACAGACACACAGACCAATCGCTAAAAACATGTTTTTTGGGTTCAGGGGGTCTGAAAACGTATACATCTGGTGAAAACTCGATTTCGAAAAATCGTCATGAAAACAATACTTTCCTTCCTATATATTCATATAGGCAAGAGAAAGTAAAAAGGGTAAAGGACTTTTAACGCGAACGTACAATCATGTTTTACTAAAGTTCTTCCGAAGAAAACCCCCCGTTTTTATTAACAAAAATACTAAAACTAACCTTTTTTCAATCTAATAATATTGATATAAGAAGAAAGCAATGGTTTCTGTTCAAAATACTTACCCGAATACTTTAATGAAACAAAAACGGTAGTGATAAATTATAAACCGAAAACTGGCTTGCAAAATGAAAACGCACTTACTACCACAACATATTAAACTGTCTCACTTAAGAAGTGATACAATTTGAATAGATTGTTCAGTCAGTCGATGCTGATTGGTTTAAAACACACAAAATATAGAAAAAAGAGGGAGACTTTTATACGCGCACCTACAAACATGTCTTACTCAACTGGATATTATTGTTAGGGAAAACAAATTTAAAACCATCGTTTTTATAACATAAGGTTTTATTTACCGGCCTAAAAAAATCATTTATTTTTTTATTTTCTTAATAAATTTTGATATTTCTCGTGAAATATTTACTCGTATTTATTCATAATGTAGAAATTTACTAAGATGAAGTACGTTATCGTGAAAAAACAATATAAGTACCCTAGTAGAACTACCACTAGCCAAAATAAATTATGTAAAATATTTTTCTCTTTTAAAAATTGTCTGTAGCTAGGTACTAGATATTACATATTGTTTAATTTTTACACAATGTAATGTAAAATGGGTGTGAAACACTCACAAGACTTTATCTACCCCATGTAAATATCGAACAATATAATATGTTTCATGTAATATTTACGCAAAGTATCGTATCGTGAAAAATCTATAAAGTAACTACCCGAATTAATACTCATAACTACCACAAGCCAAAAATTATATAAACTATTTTTCACTTATAAAAATTTCTCTAGTTCTAACTTATAGACATTAAATATTTTTTTCATTTTTACTTTCTCTTGACTTTTATGAATAATAGGGAAGGAAAGTATTGTTTTTATGTAAATCTGGTGTGAAACACTCACAAGACTTTATCTAGCTAATGTAAATATCGAACAATATAATTTATGTTTCATGTAATATTTACACAGACAATGTATCGTATCGTGAAAAATCAATTTAGTAACTACCCGAATAAATACTTACCACAAGCCAAAAATTATATAAACTATTTTTCACTTAAAATGTTTCTAGTTCTAACTACTAGACATTAAATATTGTTTCATTATTACTTTCTCTTGACTTTTATGAATAATAGGGAAGGAAAGTATTGTTTTTATAAAGATCTGGTGTGAAACACTCACTACACTTTATCTAGCTAATGTAAATTTCGAACAATATAATTTATGTTTCATGTAATATTTACACAGACAAAGTATCGTATCGTGAAAAATCAATAAAGTAACTACTCGAATAAATACTCATAACTACCACAAGCCAAAAATTTTATAAACTGTTTTTCACTTATAAAATTTGTCTAGTTCTAACTACTAGATATTAAATATTGTTTCATTATTACTTTCTCTTTACTTTTATGAACAATAGGGAGGGAAAGTATTGTTTTTATGTAGATCTGGTGTGAAACACTCGCAAGACTTTATTATGCCCATGTAAATATTGAACAGTATCATTGATATTTATTGTAATATTTACACAGACAAAGTATCGTATCGTGAAAAATCAATAAAGTAACTACCCGAATAAATACTCATAACTACCACAAGCCAAAAATTATATAAACTATTTTTCACTTATAAAATTTGTCTAGTTCTAACTACTAGACATTAAATATTTTTTCATTTTTACTTTCTTTTGACTTTTACGAATAATAGGGAAGGAAAGTATTGTTTTTATGTAGATCTGGTGTGAAACACCCACAAGACTTTATCTAGCCCATGTAAATATCGAACAATATATTTCATGTTTCATGTTATATTTACGCAAAGTATCGTATCGCGAAAAATCAATAAAGTAACTACCCGAATAAATACTTATAACAACCACAAGCCAAAAATTATATAAACTATATTTCACTTATAAAATTTGTCTAGTTCTAACTACTAGATATTAAATATTGTTTCATTTTTACTTTCTTTTGACTTTTATGAATAATAGGGAGGGAAAGTTCGGTTTTTATGTAGATCTGGTGTAAAACACTCACAAGACTTTATCTAGCCCATGTAAATATCGAACAATATAATTTATGTTTCATGTAATATTTACACAAAGTATCGTATCGTGAAAAATCAATAAAGTTAAGAGGCTAATCGCTTAAAACATGTTTTTTGGGTTAAGGGGGTCTGAAAACGTGTAGATCCGGTGAACAAATAAAAAAAAATTGAACACAATTAAGTAAATTACCTATCTACAGTTTGTTAGAAAGCTGTACAGTTGAGAATATCAAAAATAGTAACGCAGATATTTAAAAAAAACTAAAATTCCCTTTGCTCTAAACGATTGGTATAAAATTACGAAAAATATTTGTTCTTGGTGAAATGATCACCTAATGACAGGCTAATGACTGGAGTCCCTGGAGGTTTATTTTCAAGTACACTACCGGACACTACTTCTGTAAACACCGGTATATTGTCATTCACATCGATTAATTGTACATTTATTGATGTTTCTGCTGCAAGATTATATTTATTCTGCAAACAAACAAACAAAAACATGTCACCTTTAAATAGTGTCACCGATGGCATGTGGCAAAGACTCGCCATGCAGGATGGCTGGCCCTGAAAAAAGCCGTTGTAGGTGGTCAGACACATCGAGCCGGCGTGTGCAGCACAGTGTCCGAAGGGTGACGGCTCGGCTACCGGGTTCAAGCCTAGCCTTCCCTCAGTCGGGCGGTGTAGGCCGAGGCGGTTGGTTCCCTCCGGGCCTGTGCTGTCCTCCATCTTCACCGTGGTCGCTGCCGACACGCACGGGCTTCCGTCGGCTGACCGGGGCAGGGATGAGGCGTCCACCACCAGTAGCATCGTCCTGGGATGGCTGTATCCCAACTCGGCTGGGCTGTTCATCTTGCCACAGTTCCTTTGTCTTTTTTTTTAGTCTTCCTGTCCATTCGAGAGTTGGACAATGAATGACGCTCGCGGGCCAGAACACCTGTTTATATCCCCCCCCTGGCGAGTCCACTTCATGTTAGAAGGGAGGCACTGCTTGCTGCGCGTCAGAAGCGCTCACTGCGGAAGGTCCTGGGACCGTCTGCAAATGACGACATTAGTGCACCAGCTGGTGACAATACAAAACATAATTGTACGCGAAAAAACTTATTTCGATTTTTGACACAGAAGACAGGCTCCAATATGCCGTTTATGAGTTACACAACATTAGCGTTGAGTTTGGCATGCGAATATCGGCGCAAAAATCAAAGATTACGGCACTCAAGAAAAGATGGCCGGTCCGCTTACGGACATCCGGTAAACCCGATGTTGTCGTCACTACATAAAATATGTCGATGTCCTATTTTCCGGACGTTAGTAATGGAAGGGTTAAGGGACACTTAACCGGCCACACCTACGACTACAAGAATAGTTCTGTTTCTTCTTACATAATCATTCATGTTTGAATTATTTAAGAAAATGAAGGTGTTAAGGCATAGACAACAGTAATCACAATTAACTCCTTTGAAATTAGTGAATTTTATAGAAGAACCTACTTAACGGTTAATCTACTTCCCACTTGATAGTGTTTAACTTTTCATTTTCTCCTTATACCACAATGAGACTACTATGTAGTTAACCCTTTGGCATATAATGACTGCGAAACGCCGTCCAGCAAATTTGTGCAGTTGTGTACAATGACGGCGATTCTACGTCCTCGTACTTAATCATTTCATTTAGTCCTGTCAACGTAGTTTTTAAAAACTTCTTGATGTAGCACCTCTAACGAAAACTACATAACTTTTGCTTTATTTACATATATCTACCAATAGAGTGCGTGTAAGCGTTCAGTTATAATTTTGTGATCAAAATAACCTATACCATGTGTTGAAAAATGGCGTTTGTTTATGTTCTGTAAGTGCGTGTTTAGTATGAGTTTTTTAGTTATTTATTGTATTTTTTAGTGTTTTATATCAAGGCATAATATTCAATATTATTAATTAAATAATTTGTAACTATTAAATAAGTTCTCTGCATGCTAACATATTAATTTCGTTACCGACAGGATATTGATCCATAAATAAGTGAAAACAACAATGAACGGTGATTACAAAATAGGGCGTAACTTTTTTTTATATTAACCAATTTTTAAAAATTTGAATTAATTTTGTAGAAAAAAGAATTTTCTGGATTGCCCTTAACATATTTTTTTATAAAAAATTATAAACTTTTAAGTTACAATTGTTGTTGTTGTTTAGGTCATCAGCCAAAAGGCTGGTTTGAACCTGTAGAGGTTTTACTAAGTAAAACGAGGAGTGAGGTGGTTTACCATTTCCTTCCTCACTGAGTGGAAAAGTACGCTTATCAGCATGCCGGGCCCTCTGAAAAGCACATTTTCCACTCTGCAAATGACACCTTCACTTCATTCACCACAGGGTCTGGCTGTATAATGAAATCCATTACTTTCAGAGGAGATAACTCTGATTAGTGTCTTTTGCACCTCTACCTCTTCTGTTCTTAAATGATTCAGTCATTTAATTGGCTGACCATGTGTTAAGAAACAGAACTATTTATTTTAGCCCTGCAACAAACAGATTGAGATTGATTTTAAGTTACAATTAAAACAACTAAAAAAAAATGTTCATTTACAAGAAAAAAATTATTTCAAAGACAATAAAAGTAATTATTTGGTCTAAATGGTTACTAAATACTGAAAAAATGAAAATAATTAAGAGAATTGGTTAAAAGAAAAAAGTTATTGTCTGTTTACATTATAGTGTCATTTTATGCAAAATTTCATCCAACTGTAAGGCCACCAACAGTAGAAAACAATTTGTATGTCAATGGGTTAAATATTTATCTTACCTGAATTCATATAGTAAGCGTATACTCAGAAATAGACTCAAAGTCCATATGCCTCGAGCTGTATTACCTTCCGATTCTAAACGAATCGTACTCAATTTATTAGTCTGTTCTGTTCTACCAGCAAATAACTCAAATACAGGAGATTTTTCATCAGTGTTTGATCTGTAATTAGAAAACATATAATTATTATATTAACACTTTGAAAACTGACTTTTTTTGTAGTTTTGCCCGTGGACTGCTATTTTTCGGGGATTTTTAACAAATTGTAACAAATCAGCCATCGGTCGTAACATCAAAAAGTAAAGATTAAATTAAAGATCAACCCACCGGGATGGTCTAGAGGTAAAGTCGTCGCCAAAACCAGCTGTTTAACAGCTAATTTTCGTAGACGAAGGTTCCTGGTTCAAATCCTAGTAAAGGTAGTTACTTTTATACGGATTTGAATACTAGACAGTGGTTACCGGTGTACTTTGATGGTTGGGGTTCAATTAACCATACTCTTTCAGGAATGGTCGGCCTGAGTCTGTACAAGACTACACCTCATTTTCATATTATCCTCTTCTGATTGGGTCATGGGGTTGCTTATTGTTCTGAATTGAAAAGATTGCAACGTACACACATTAGGGATTACAAAAAAAATAAAGATCATAATTAGTAGATTACTTTTTATTTATTAAGATTAGAATTACTAACATTATAATGACAAAGATGTTTTCCTGAAGAGAGGTATGTTTTCTTGAATTTAAACAATTTTTCACCGTATAATGATAATATATGAATAATAAAATTAATTTTACGAGTTAGATTCTTTAAACTAATTACCTATTTCTAATAACCAATTTACTTTTTACTTTCTCTTGCCTATAATTATGAATATATAGGAAGGAAAGTATTGTTTTCATGTCGATTTTTCGAAATCAAGTTTTCACCGGATCTATACTTTTTCAGACCCCCTGAACCCAAAAAACATGTTTTTAGCGATTGGTCTATGTGTGTGTGTGTGTCTGTGAACAGAATATCTCAAGAACGGAACATCGTACGAATTTGAAACTTAAAACTTAAGTTACATGCCACTACCGGACCCGACACGAACATTTTCATCAAAATGGGTAATGGGTAGTTTATTCGTATAATTTTTCACATTTTTGCGATTTTCTCAAAAACTGGTCTTACGATTTTTTTAAAAATCGCCTCATTTACTAAACTTATTATTTTCTACAAGATAGGATAGGCGCCATGTTTGCTTAAATTCTGCGTGAGACTGTTTTTACGTAAAAACATTTTCTTTTTAAGATAGCGGCTTCAATATGCATTTTAGCGCAAATCGTTATTAAATAAAAGTGGTAGAAAATTTAAAATTCTACAACTTTCATTTAAAACATTTTTTTGTATAACGCTTAGTTTAGCGGTAATTTGCGATTTTCTGTTTTTTTTCTCACGAAAATGTGTGAAAAATTGATTTTTTTAAGATTTCGGCCTTAGTATGCATTTTACGACAAAAGTGTATATAATTAAATTTATAGAAAATTAAAAAAATCTACAACTTTTATTTAGAAAATTTTTCTCTACAGAGCCTAGTTTAGAGAGAAAGAGTGATTTTCCTTATATCTAAGCCAAACTGAGGTTGATTTTTATTTTGCGTCTTTCACTCATGATTAAAATTAGGTTATGTTTTAGAGGTTAGTTTTTGTTTATTTCTTTTGTTTTATTACTAATGTTAGGTTTATTGTTAATTATTTGCACTGGCAAGAGAAAAATGTGTGAGTGTTTCACATCAGATTTTCAAATTTATTATACAGAAATTTTTCATTTGTTTACTTCAAAATAAAACGATAGTATTACTGTATATGTAAAACTTTACCTCGTACACTACTAAACTTTTGTACAATACAACAACGCTTTCTGCATATGGATTTAAAACTGAAACAACATTGCAATATTATGAAGGGAGTCAGATTTTGGGACAATCTCAAGAAGCTGTGGGTGAAGAAGCTGTAGCACGCATCAAAATCTGAATCAACCATCCATCTAAAAATCAACGATTGCCGGCCGGGTTAATGATGGCCAATCTACTTGGAGGCTACCAACAAAACTTACCTTTTGCCTTTTTCTGACATCAGTCTCCACTGGTTTGATCCAGTTCTCAAGTAGTTCTATCTTGCGCAATTACTTTTTTAACTAAATACCTGCAACAGCCTACATCTTTTGCAATTTGTTTTAAATATTCTAACCTTTGCCTCCACCTGCAATTCATTCCCTAAATATTACCCCTCCATTATTGATAGAGCAATACTTGAATGTCTTCAAATAAGCTCCCTCCACGAGCCTATTATAATGACGGGGACTGTGCCCCACAAGGTTATACATTCTTCTTCTTCTTCTTCCGGATTGTCAAATGTTTTATAAATCTACAAATCTATAAGTCTTTATAGCCACTACATTAAAAATCTGGTGTGAAACACTCACACAACTTTCTCTTACCAATGCAAATAATTAACAATATAACGTAACGTTCGTCACAAAACATTAGAAATAAACAAAAAACTAACTTTAAAAAACATAACCTAATTTTAATCATGAGTTAAAGACGCAGTATGAAAATCGAACTCGGTTTGGCTTAAAAATACGGAAAATCACTCTTTCACGCTAAAATAGGCTCTGTAGAGAAAAATATTAACAAATAAAAGTTGCAGATCTTTTAATTTTCTATATATATATATATATTTGAGTATATACGTTTTTATTATAAAAAGCATACTAAGGCCGAAATCTTAAAAAATCGATTTTTTACACGTTTTCGTGAGAAAAACAGAAAATCGCTAATTACCGCTAAACTAAGCAATATACAAAAAAAGTTTTGAAATAAAAGTTGTAGGGTTTTAAATTTTCTACAACTTTTATTATATACATTGTTGCGCTAAATTGCATTATAAAGCCGTAATCTTAAAAAAACTTTGTTTTAAGTGAATACAGCCTCACCAGGAATTTCAGCAAACATGACCCCTACCCTATCCTGTAGAGAATAAAGAATTTAGTAAACCAGGCGATTTTTAAAAAAAATCGTAGGACCAGTTTTTGAGAAAATCGCAAAAACGTGAAAAATTATTCGAATAAACTACTACTTCCGGTTGACCGATTTTGATGAAAATGTTCATGTCGGGTCCGGTAGTATAATGTAACTTAAGTTTCAAGTTTCAAGTTCGTACGATGTTCCGTTCTTGAGATATTTTGTACACACACACACACACACATACAGACCAGTCGCTAAAAACATGTTTTTTGGTTCAGGGGGTCTAAAAACGTATAGATCCGGTGAAAACTCGATTTCGAAAAATCGACATGAAAACAATTCTTTCCTTCTTATATATTCATATAGGCAAGAGAAAGTAAAAAATACATAACAAAATTACTAACTGAGCAGTGAGCGTCGCAATATTATACGTAAAATCTGTTAAATTTTCTTGTAAGCTGGAATCGACTGAAAACTAGGTGCTTTTTTATGTGATTCTACAACAAGAACTTCTAAATCTATTGAAGCAGATTTAGGAACGAATCCGAGATCTGTAGCTGTAGCACGCATCCGAAATCTGTAACCAGGATCTCTCTGTAAAAATACAAAAGCAACAAAATATTTAGGTAATGAGACACGCAAAATAATATTAACAGGTCGACTGCTGTGAGACTTATTTTTGTGCCTGAGTTCATATTACCAGAAACGCTATGAGACACAAATCACGGTTTCAACACTTTCATGTAATTTTTGTCTTTATCTGGTCAGCTGTGACTTACACTTTTTTCTAGGTTTTTTATTCGGATGTTATTTCATTTTGTATTTGGCATTGATTTGATTTTTGCACTTTTTTATTATAATTTGTGTTATTTTTAAATCAATTACAGTTACAATACCGTAATGTCTTTTCTTGAATTAACTTCATATAGTTATTTTGTTACGTACATCAACAAAACCTATTTACAGTTTACAGTGGTTAGTGTGCTAGCCTACCAAACGAAAGGTCCTGGGCTCAATTCCTGGCTAGTGTCTGGAAATTATTACGCTTTAAAAGCCATTGTTTCATATCCCAAAGTAGTTGCTACAAACATATTGATCCCGCTTATACATACATTTTTTGTTGTAATTTAAGTTACTCACAAGTTATGTTTTGAACTTTATTTTTTTATTTTTGAAATTTCTTGTAGGTGCCAATAAATGCGAGACAAATATTTTTGTGTCTCAATTTTTGTTTCTTTACATTAAAAAATAAAAGAATTAAATTTTTTGTTTCTAGTAACTGATTTTTATATACTATACTGCATGAAAAGGGGAAAAAATCATTGTAGCGTTTCTGGCATGACTATTCATCATTCGAATAGCAGTCAACCTGTTAACATTTATTTCAAATCATACTAAAACATAAAGTACGCGTGACCTGGCACGTATGAGAGAGGCTTCAAAGTAACAAGCGTCAACTTGTGGAGAAGAGCGATGATGGGTGATTAGGTGAAGCCTCACCCATTCATCTGTAGTGGATTTTAAAGTGAAACAAAATTTCCCCTTTTGGTGAAAACATTAATGACCGGTAATAAATGAATCGGCAAGTAATAAAGTTAACATAAGTGTTAAATTTAGACACATCGGTTTTATCTGTATATGTTTTTGTTGTATATAAATAGATTACCAGAAGTCTTACCCAACAGTGGAGCTTTATTGTTTGCTGATCATACTTCAATCATAAACAAAAGTTTACTGGTAGAAAGTCTCAAAGTGAATACACATATTAGCATAGAATCTGTAGTCCAATTTCTGAATGAGTTAAGGTTAACAGTTAATGGGGAAAAGTGTCAGTACTTACAGTTCAAAAACAAACACAATGTAAGGGAAAACAGAGAAGTGGATGTCTTTATACAGAATAATATCTTAGATCATGTGAAAACAGTGAAGTTTTTAGGAGTGTCACTAGATTCCCCTTTCATGGGATTATTACACCGATCAAATTTGTGGTAAAATATCATCTGGGGTATTTGCATTAAAACAAATTGCCAGATTAAATGATAAAAAATTGCTTATAGCAGCTTATCATGGTTTTATTTTATCTCATATCAGGTATGCCATACTAGTATGGGGTAATTCATCACAGGGTAACATGGAAAGAGTTTTTAAAATAAAAAAAACCCTTTTAGGTGTACGATGGGAGTCAACCACCTTACCTCATGCAGATCATTATTTAAAGAGCCGCAATTGCTCACAGTTCCTCCTTTGTACATTTTTGAAGTGATAATGTACATATAGCTTTTACATATACCTTTTTACAGAATTTAGATGTTCACAACCACTACACAAGAACAGAATCGATTATTATGTTGCTAATCACAACACTAAATTGTTTGAACAAAAACCAACTTATGCACGCAGAAAATACATCATTAAATTGCCACAAGGTTTAAAAAGTTGTGAAGATTTAAGTAATTTTAAAAAAAAGCTGAAACAATATTTGATTGATGAAACATTTTACAGTGTGCACGAATTCCTTTCTAAATAGTTTTGATTGAAAAATATTTAACTTTTGATAAAACAAGTAGTGTGTACTATTTCATACAAAGGGGTTCATGACAAGCCTACTGAAGTAAGCAGTAGCAGGGAAAAATTATTGGTAAGTGATGAATTTATCATTGTGTTTGATTTTTTTGATTTTTTATTTTGTGAGATATTTGATTCAATGGGGTTCATAACAAGCCTACTGAAGTAAGCAGTAGCAGAAACAATTTTCTGGTGGTAAGTGATGAATTTATCATTGGTGATAAACTTTCAGTTTATCAGTTTTACCTTGACATGTCCTATACTCCCTTTGGAGTCTCCTGGATGCAAGTAGCAAAGAAAAAAAAATTCAATGGATAGTATAGAGACTCATTTCACTCACAAAATATATACTATAACTTCGGTTATTTTTTTATCAATACTAATATAATAAAGAAGAAACGTCTGTTTGTTTGTATGAGGTAATCTCAGAAACTACTCAACTGATTTTAAAAAATCTTTCATTGTTGCATAGCTTAGAGCTTCCTGATCAATATAGGCTATTTTGCAACTTTAAGTAACTTTAATTAAGTGAGTTAAGCAACTTAAACTGTGACGATGTCGCATGCTTTAGTTCATCGAGTGGATAGCACTTTAGTTTTTTCTAAGTCCTCTGAATGGTGTATTTTTTGGGCTAAAAGCACGATTCAACTTTTATATTTCGTAGAAAAACTTGAAGTATAACATTCGATTCCAAAAACATTAAAAATTCGGAACACTAATTTTTCCCGATTTTTCGCAACACTCCACCAAATTTTGAAGAAACAATCGGCATTGGTATTAAATAAACTGCAAGTAACTTTTTATAGCAATACAGTAGACTCTCAGAAATCCGGACTAATGTGGCGGACGGCCGGTCTGGATTTCATAAAATCCGGATTTCCCGGAGGTTGGCAATTTCGTCTTTATGGCGAATAATTATGACAATAAGCATTAACGTTTATCTGCTAATATAAGAGTGAGCTTCTGAAAAAACTTTAAAACACCGTAGGCCTAATAAATTACAGTAGGCTACTGGTACTGTAATTATTCAATTTACGAAGCACAAACATTGGCTAAACTTAACGCTTCTGTACCGTAATAAGATTCGATTGCACTCTTTGTAAGATTTGCAAGTTACGGATTTCAAACATGTAACAAAATGTGTCATAGATGTCTCAATTATAGAGTAATTATAGTAGGTACAAATTCATTAAAAAACCAAGTGTTAAAAATTGTAGAATTCATCCATGCTTTTTGTTGGTTTGTATACCAAAGTGGCAACACATCGTCTTTCTTTAAATTTTTAAAAGCTCTGGGTTTTCTTGATTTTCCTATTAATGTTAACCTAAGTTTATGACTGCCGGTCACGTTGCTACAAGCCAACACCGTAACCCGTTCCTTGATTTTTTTATAGCCCAAGGCTGAAGCTTCTTTTTTGGATGCGAGAGTTTTCGTGGGCAACATTTTATAGTTCAGACCTTTTATAGTTCAGTCTCGTCGCAATTATACAGCTGGTCACCGGAAATTCATTCTTCGTCAAGGATTTTAAAAAGTAAGGTCTTAAATTCAGAAACAGCGTCTTTGTTCGCCGATAAAGCCTCCCCACTGATTTCATCGGGTCAATCCCATGAAAACGTTTTACTGGTTGTTAATTTAAAAGTTATAAATTTTCAGAAAATAAAGTAAAAAAGAAAAATCATCATCCGGACTATCCGGAGTCCGGACTAGCGCGATCCGGATTTTTGAGAGTCTACTGTAGAAATAGAATAAATAATAAAAGAAAAACTTACATCGATAACATGATCAAGATGAATGACTCCTGTGTCGTCTTATTTAACATTTGGCTGTAGATCGTAAACTACAATAGTGTTATTTGGATCATGAATATCTGTAGCTGATATCCTCATCACTTCTCCACCAGCTAACAAATCTTCAGCTACTCATTCTACGTAATTCTGCAACATCAATTCATTCACTTTAATAATTATACGGTTAAAAATCTGGTGTGAAACACACACAACTTTCTCTTGGCAATGCAAATAATTCACAATAAACCTAACATTAGTAATAAAACATTAGAGCTAAACAAAAAACTAACCACAATAAACATAACTTTATTTTAATCATGAGTGAAAGACGCAAAATGAAACTCGAACTCAGTTTGGCTTAAAAATACGGAAAATCACTTTTCACGCCATACTAGGCTCTGTAGTGAAAAATGTTTTCAATAAAAGTTGTGCATCTTTTAATTTCCTATAAATTTGATTATATACCTAAACATTTTTGTCGGGAAATGCATACTAAGGCCGAAATGTCAAAAAAATCGATTTTCACACGTTTTCGTGAGAAAACATCAGAAAATCGCTAATTACTGCTAAACTAAGCGTTATACAAAAAAAATGCTTGAAATAACCGTTGTAGAATTTTAAATTCTCTACAACTTTTATTATATAGGCTACATTTTTGCACTAAATTGCATATTAAAGCGTAATCTTAAAAAAAACGATGGTTTTACGTAAAAACACCCTCACCAAGAATTTCAGCAAACATGGTGCCTATTCTATCTTGTAGAGAATAAAAAATTGAGTAAACCAGGCGATTTTAAAAAAAATCGTAGGACCGGTTTCTGAGAAAATTGCAAAAAAGTAAAAAATTATACGAAAAAACTACTACTTCCGGTTGACCGATTTTGATGAAAATGTTCGTGTCGGGTCCGGTAGTGGTTTGTAACTTAAGTTTCTAGTTTCAAGTTTGTACGATGTGTCGTTCTTGAGATATTTTGTACACACACACACACACACACACACACACACACACACACACACACACACGCACGCACGCACGCACGCACACAGACCAATCGCTAATAACATGTTTTTTGGGTTCAGGGGGTCTGAAAACGTATAGATCCGGTGAAAACTCGATTTTTAAAAATCGACATGAAAACAATACTTTCCTTCCTATATATTCATATAGGCAAGAGAAAGTAAAAATATTTTAGTTATTAAAACTAAACATAAAAATCTGGTGTAAAATACTCACAATATTTCTCTTTCCAATGTAAATAATGAAAAACAACCTATATTTAATCATGAGTGAATAACGCTAAATAAACATCAACCCATGTAAAAATTAAAAATATGCAAAACCACTAAATGATGGTAGACTAAGCTCTGCAGAAAAAAAATTTTTTAAATAAAAGTTGCAGGTTTTTTTTATTCCCATAACTTTAAATATATAATCAGTCTTAAAAATACAGTTTGCTTAAATAATTTTGATGAATACAAAAAAATTCATTAATTGCCCTAAATTACGCGTTGTACAAGAAAAAAATTTAAAACAAAAGTTGTACGGTTTTAACTTTGTACAGCTTTAATACACAACTTTTTTGAACTTTCTAACTTATTGGAACCAACTTATAGTTGGGGCAACTTTCCAATTACCCAAACTTTGTCGGTGGATTTTCTACAACATTTGCTTTAAATGCATATTAAGGTGGCAATATTTAAAAAAAAAAAAATTTTTACTACCTGAACAATTTCAGCAAACATGGCGCCTACTCTATCTTGAAGAACATAAAAAAATTAGTAAACCAGGCGATTTAAAAAAAAATCATACGACCAGTTTTTTGAGAAATTCGCAAAAAAGTAAAAAATTACACAAATACACTACTACTTCCGGTTGACCGATTTTGATGAAAATGTTCATGTCGGGTCCGGTAGTGGTATATAGGCCTAATTAAGTTGGTAATTTAAGTTTCAAGTTCGTATGATATTCCATTCTTGAGATATTCTGTACACACACTTACCAATCGCTAAAAATATGTTTTTTGGGTTCAGGGGAGTCTGAAAACTTGTAGATCCGGTGAAAACTCAATTTTAAAAAATTGAAATGGAAATACTTTCCTTCCTAGATATTCATAAAGGCAAGAAAAAGTAAAAAAAACCTTTTTTACCTTGATATCACAGCCCATACAGGATTTCAGCAAACATGGTGCTTACCCTATCTTGTAGAGTACGAAAATGCAGTGCATGAAGCGATTTTGAGAAAACTGCACTCGTAAACAACTACTTCAGTAAACCCTCGTTAATCCGGACCCCTTTAACACAGACTTCACTTAATCCGAACAGCCAGTTGACTGCATAGTTGATTTTCAAGTAGATATCGGTTTGTAAATTTATTTAATATTGAGAATATTAGCATATAATCAGGTTAAAAAAATTACCAGTCTTATTTTCTGTGTTTCAAAACGTAATGTCTTAAGCACAGAATGGACCTTTCATATTCACAGTGTAATACATTTTACAACATGTTATTGTCTGTATATATAACTAAACTCAAAATACACGTTCGTTTTCTATAAAGGGTAATTCATTATGTACCTTTGTTCATATTAAGGTTAGGTGGGGGTTCCCAAAAATCACCGAAATCACGCTCCATGGTGGAAGCGCGTAAAACTCTGCCAAGGCAATGCTACAATGGTTAATTTTGGGTACCCGTTCGTATTTAATTTAATCCGGACTTCCACTAATCCGGACGACTTAGAGCCCCAATTAGTCCGGATTAACGAGGGTTTACTGTACTTCCAATACGCCAATTCTGAAGAAATGTTTCGGGTCCCATAAGTGGTACACCTAACTTAATTTCCAAGTTTCAACTTAATACGATATTTCGTTCTCGAAATATTTTGTTTACACACAGACCAATTGCTATTATCGTATTTCCTCGATTTTAAGATGCACCTTTTTTCATGGCTGTCTTGTAGTCACATTCACTTAATATCGTTGTACCGGTATATGTATGAAACATCTACTACGCATGATAAGATAAAATAAATTATCTTTTAAAATTAAATTTAAATAAAACTATATAAATAGTTATGAGAATTCGTAGAGATGACACACACACACACACACACACACACACACACACACACACACACACAATCGCAATCTTTGATTTTGAAACACAGCTAGTCAATTTCCAGCGCAATGTAATATTAACGTATGAACTGAAAATATCTATAGTCCAGCCTCTGTTAGTTTGCTCCTAATGTAAACAAATAATGACGTCACTCAGCATGCGCATTATATCAAAATGTGTAAACGCTGATTAAAAAGTAACAACAAAATACTTTCAAAAGTATTAACATACAAAATACTTTCAAAAGTATTTTTATAAATTAAATTGTTAGGCCTACATCATTTATTATGACTGATGTTTTTAGTACTTTTAATTTAAAAAATCTGGTGTGAAACCATCACAAAACTTTCTCTTGCCAGTGCAAATAATTAACAATAAACCTAACATTAGTAATAAAACATAAAAAATAAACAAAAAACTAACCTCAATAAACATAACCTAATTTTAATCATGAGTGAAAGACGCAATATGAAAATCAACCTTAGTTTGGCTTAGAAATACGGAAAATCACTCTTTCTCTCTAAACTAGGCTCTGTAGAGAAAAATGCTATAAGTAAAAGTTGTAGATATTTTAATTTTCTATAAATTTAATTATATACACTTTTGTCGTAAAATGCATACTAAGACCGAAATCTTAAAAAAATCGATTTTTCTCACGTTTTCGTGAGAGAAAAAACAGAAAATCGTAAATTAC
Organism: Catonia carolina; assembly: GCA_035578175.1. Taxonomy (NCBI): domain Eukaryota; kingdom Metazoa; phylum Arthropoda; class Insecta; order Hemiptera; family Achilidae; genus Catonia; species Catonia carolina. Next base: position 14,584,175 of record JAQMRL010000012.1, on the reverse strand, counting down.
CGCTAAACTAAGCGTTATACAAAAACATGTTGGAAATAAAAGTTGTAGAATTTTCAATTGTCCACAACTTTTATTATACAACTTTTTGCTCTTAATTGCATATTAAAGCCGTAATCTTAAAAAAACTATGTTTTTACGTGAAAACAGCCATACCCAGAATTTCAGGAAACATGACGCTATCTTGTAAAGAATAAAAAATTAAGTAAACCAGGCGATTAAAAAAAAAATCGTAGGACTAGTTTTTGAGAAAATCGCAAAAAAGTGAAAAATGACACGAATATACTACTACTTCCGTTTGACCGATTTTGATGAAAATGTTCGTGTCGGGTCCGGTAATAAACTACCGGACCCGACACGTGAACCCGTGAACTTATGTAACTTAAGTTTCAAGTATCAAGTTCGTACGATGTTCCGTTCTTGAGATATTTTGTATACACACACACAGACCAATCGCTAAATACATGTTTTTTGGGTTCAGGGGGTCTGAAAACGTATAGATCCGGTGAAAACTCGATTTCTAAAAGTCGACATGAAAACAATACTTTCCTTCCTATATTCATATAGGCAAGAGAAAGTAAAAATACTTAACTTAATAGGAATACGAGATCCGTAAAGTGGTGGAGTGTAGCGTGCACCCTGTAGTAGGTGGCTTTTGTTTGTTTAGAGTAGGAACAAACTAACAACGGCTCAACTATATACTTTTGATCAGAGAGGTAATACAGACCAAACTCCGGTCTACTTCGATATGCCTACAAACTACACAGTCGATTTGAAATGTGCTAAACAAGTACAATAAAAAACTACACGGTACGAGAAATTGTGAATAACAGTTATGTTACAGCATAACAGCAAATGGACACAAACTTTTTTCTTATTTAATACTCAATAAAAAAGTTAATTCATAAAAGAAATTATTTTTATAAATATCGTGTTACATTTAATTCTGTTTCATCGCCCATTTCAGGTAATAAAATTTCACTTTATATTGGAAATAAGAATTTAATGAATTTTTCTAGATTTCATTTTTTCCATAATTTGTACTGCCAAAATAAGCTGCATTCGAGGGTGCCTTAGAATCGAGATTATACGCAATTTCACAAAATTTAAAAAAACTTGAAGACGCGGCTTGCTCTGGTTGTACTGTTTCCACCTGTCCCACTCTGTGCATCAGCACCACTCCCCTAATGTTGATCAATCTGTTAAACATCGCTGACTCTGCGGCAGTTCGAGGGGCAACTCTTCTATCGCATGTGCTTAGGTAATTTTTTCATTTGTTTTTCTATTACAAAAACATTATTGTTTTGGGTTGAGGGGGCCTGAAAACACGTACGAGGTCTGTTCAAAAATAACCGAACTTTATGAATTACGCGCTAATGCAGATATTTAACGACGTGCGGTTGGTGGCACACTGTTCTACGTCATTCCTTTTGTGAGCACATTTTCTTGGATTGTTGATATCTCATTTAATTTTCGTGATGTTTTGTTTATAGTACGACGTGTTTAAGTGCTAGTGACGATTTTTGTAATGTGCGAAATTCGGAAGCAAAGATGCAACGTGAAATTTTGAGTGAAGCAGGGGAAAACTTTCACAGAAACATTTCAACTTTTGAAACAAGCTTAAGAGATGATTCTCTGAGTTGTACGCATTGTTGTAAATAGTTTTCTCAGTTTGAAAGTGGTCGCCAGTCAATTGAAGATGACCCTCGACCTGGAACGCCTGTGACTTCAACTGATGGCACCCTCGTTAGGAAAAACCATAATCTGGTGGGTGTAAATCGCCGATTGACTGTCAGAGAACTTTTAGAAGAGGTTGGCATCTCAATTGGATCGTACCATGAAATTTTAACTGAAAAATTGAACTTGCTTTGTGACTTGCAGAGCAAAGTTTGTTCCCCGCTTGATGACCGAACAGCAAAAAGAACATCGTGTGGTAGTTTGTCGGCAACTTCTTGAACAAGCCAATGATGATGCAACATTCAGGTAAAGGATCATAACAGGAGATGAAAACTGGGTTTACGGCTACGGCATTGAGATAAAAGTGCAGTGTTCACAACGGGTTGACAAAAATTTCACATTACAAAAATCGTCACTAGCACTTAAATACGTCGTACTAAAAACACAACACAACGAAAAGTAAATGAGATATCAACAATCCAAAAACATATTTTTTTTTTATTTAACTTATTTATTTACAATCAGCCTTACAATGTGGCTTTAAGCAAATCATTATACAAGAACTAAACTACGTGAGTGAAGTAGATAGCCTTTGCTCTCACTTCAACTAAATAAAAACTAAGAAATGTTGTAAAATTACAAAATTTACAAAAACAATGTAAAAGAAGTAAACAATAAAAAAGTAAAATAAATACAATTTTGAAATTTCACTTTAGATTAAAAAGTAGTGATGAGGATGAATGGTGAATTTAACTTCGTGTATGTATTAATCGTTGGTCTAAGTCGAGGATGTGATGTCTTTTGAGGCGCTTGGTTTCCTCACTGTTGTCCAGTAAATTTAATGCCAGGTGGTTCTGGTGATTGTTTAATCTTAGCTGGTACCGGAGGCTCAGCTCTCTTATCTCTTCTGTTACGGTACGGATACGAAGATGGTCATGTATTTCCGAGTTTCTTATAAACCACCCAGCGTTACTCGTCCATCTTAATACTTTCCAAAAACATAAAATGTGTAAAAAAGAAAGAAGTAGAGAAGTGTGCTGCCAACCGCACGTCGCTAAGTATCCCTGTTTGCGCGTAATTCAAAAAGTTCGGTTATTTTTTGAACAGACCTCTTACTTCCTGTGAAACATCGATATGAAAACAATACTTTCCTTCCTCGAACATTCGTGTCAAGCAAGAGAAGGTAAAAATACTAATGTTTTTAAAATACCAACAACATTATTATTATCATAATAAAAAGCAATTATAAAACAACAACATACATTTACGATTACATGACAACAATTTCGGTACAAAATATTATAAACAGATTAATGTGATAATAAAAATAGATAGATGATTCACCTACCACAAATATCCACCAAAGACCTAAAGAAATATTAATTTATAATACTAACCGTAAGATAGAAATTATCAAATAAGATTTCAATTTTTAATTGTAAAAGTATTATACATGATATCAATTAAATGTTTTTTTATTCCAATTTGTGTACGTTGCAATCTGTTCAATTTAGAACAATAAGCAACCCCATGACCCAATGAGATGAGGATGATGTGTATGACGTGCAAATGAGACTGTGTAGTCTTGTACAGACCCAGGCCGACCATTCCTGAGAGAGTATGGTTAATTGAACCCCAACCATCAAAGTACATCCACAACCACTGTCTAGTATTTTATTTTATTCGACTCACCCATAACTAAAACGTTGCAATTCTATATTCAATAAAAGGTTTATATTTAAATATTATTTGCGTACCGTATGCTTAAATACAGGGTGATTAATAAACGTGTCTTCGATTTCGTCCGACTCTTAAGTTCGTTTATTAAACCTATAGAGCTCGAGTCGCAGCTGCGTGTAGTTGTTGTGGAATGCAGTGCGTTGTTATAGTAGTAGGAGAATGAATTAATTATTTGCATTGGCAAGAGAAAGTTGTGTGAGTGTTTCACACCAGATTTTTTACTTTCTCTTGCCTATATGAATATATAGGAAGGGAAGTATTGTGTTCATGTCGATTTTTTAAAATCGAGTTTTCACCGGATCTATACGTTTTCAGACCACCTGAACCCAAAAAACATGTTTTTAGCGATTGGTCTGTGTGTGTGTGTGTGTGTGTGTATACAAAATATCTCAAGAACGGAACATCGTACGAACTCGAAACTTAAGTTACATACCACTACCTGACCCGACACGAACATTTTCATCAAAATCGGTCAACCGGAAGTAGTATTCGTATAATTTTTCACTTTTTGTGATTTTCTCAAAAACTGGTCCTACGATTTTTTTAAAAATCGCCTGGATTACTCAATTTTTTATTCTCTACAAGATAGGGTAGGCGCCATGTTTGCTGAAATTCTGCGTGAGGCTGTTCTTACGTAAAAACATATTCTTTTTAAGATTGCGGCTTTCATATGCATTTTAGCGCAAAACGTTATATAATACAAGTTGTAGAGAATGTAAAATTCTACAACTTTTATTTCAAACATTTTTTTTATAACGCTTAGTTTAGCGGTAATTAGCGATTTTCTGTTTTTTCTCACGAAAACGTGTGAAAAATCTATTATTTTAAGATTTCGGCTTTAGTACGCATTTTATGAAAAAGTGTATAAATATAATAAAATTTATAGGAAATTAAAATGTCTACAACTTTTATTAAGAGAATTTTTCTCTACAGAGGTTAGTTTAGCGTGAAAGTGTGATTTTCCGTTTTTTTAAGCCAAACTGAGTACGATTTTCATTTTGCGTCATTCACTCATGATTAAAATAAGGTTATGTTTTTGAGGTTAGTGTTTTGTTTATTTCTAATATTTTATTACTAAAGTTAGGTTTATTATTAATTATTTGCATTGGCAAGAGAAAGTTGTGTGAGTCTTTCACACCAGATTTTTAATAAGATAAAACTGACCTTTTTTTAATGACGTTATATCATTTAAAAAAAATACAATAATTCCAGTTGAATACACACCCGAACACTTAAAATAAAACAAAACGGTAGTGGTAAAAAACCGAACGTTGTGTTCTGTTTGAACAAATAAAACTAACCTATTCTTGCATTATATTAAAAAAATATCTAAAAAAAGAAATACGATTTGGTAAATTGTAAAGTCAGTCATTAATGCTGATTGGATTAAAAGCACGCACTACACTGACTGTATCTGTCACAAAATATTAAAAATCTGGTGTGAAACACTCACACAACTTTCTCTTGCCAATGCAAATAATTAATAATAAACCTAACATTATTAATAAAATATTAGAAATAAACAAAAACTAACCTCAATAAACATAACCTTATTTTAATCATGAGTGAATGACGCAAAATGAAAATCGTACTCAGTTTGGGTTAAAAAAACGGAAAATCACACTTTCACGCTAAACAAGGCTCTGTAGAGAAAAATTCTCAAATTAAAGTTGTAGACCTCTTAATTTTCTACAAATTTTATTATGTACACTTTTGTCGTAAAGTGCATACTAAGGCCGAAATCTTACAAAAATCGATTATTCACACGTTTTTGTGAGAAAAAACAGAAAATCGCTAATTACCGCTAAACTCAGCGCTATACAAAAATAATGCTTAAGATAAAGTTGTAGGTTTTCAAATTATCTACAACTTTTATTATATACATTTTTGCTCTAAAATTAATATTAAAGCCGTAATCTTAAAAAAACACTTTTTTTACGTAAAAACACCCTCACCAAGAATTTCAGCAAACCTGGCGCCAACCTTATCTTTTAGAGAATAAAAAATTGAGCAAATGAGGCGATTTTTAAAAAAATCGTAGGACCAGTTTTTGAGAAAATCACAAAAAAGTGAAAAATTATACGAATAAACTACTACTTACGGTTGACCGATTTTGATGAAAATGTTCGTGTCGGGTCCGGTAGCGGTATGTAACTTAAGTTTTAAGTTTCAAGTTCGTACAATGTTCCGTTCTTGAGATATTTTGTATACACACACACAGACACACAGACACACACGCAGACCAATCGCTAAAAACATATTTTTTTGCTTTCAGGGGGTCTGAAAACGTGTAGATCCGGTGAAAACTCGATTTCGAAAAATCGACATGAAAACAATACTTTCCTTCCTATATATTCATATAGGCAAGAGAAAGTAAAAAGGGTAAAGGACTTTTAACGCGAACGTACAATCATGTTTTACTAAAGTTCTTCCGCAGAAAACTCCACGTTTTTATTAACAAAAATACTAAAACTAACCTTTTTTCAATCTAATAATATTGATATAAGAAGAAAGCAATGGTTTCTGTTCAAAATACTTACCCGAATACTTTAATGAAACAAAAAAGGTAGTGATAAATTATAAACCGAAAACTGGCTTGCAAAATGAAAACGCACTTACTACCACAACATATTAAACTGTCTCACTTAAGAAGTGATACAATTTGAATAGATTGTTCAGTCAGTCGAAGCTGATTGGTTTAAAACACACAAAATATAGAAAAACCTGGTGTGAAACACTCACACAACTTTCTCTTGCCAATATAAATAAATAACAATAAACCTAATATTAGTAATAAAACATTAGACATAAACAAAAAAACTAACCTTAATAAACATAACCTAATTTTAATCATGAGTGAAAGACGCAAAATGAAAATCAACCTCAGTTTGGCTTCAAAATACAGAAAATCACTCTTTCACGCTAAACTAGGCTCTGTAGAGAAAAATGATTTCAAGAAAAGTTGCAGATCTTTTAATTTTCTATAAATTTCATTATATACACTTTTATTATAAAATGCATACTAAGGCCGAAATCTTAAAAAAATCGATTTTTTCACGTTTTCGTGAGAAAAAAACTGAACATTGCTAATTACTGCTAAACTAAGCGTTATACCAAAAAATGTTTGAAATAAAAGTTGTAGGTTTTTAAATTCTCTACAACTTTTATTATATAATATTTTTCGCTAAATTGCATATTAAAGCCGTAATCTTAAAAAAACTTTGTTTTTACGTGAAAACAGCCTCACCCAGAATTTCAGCAAACATGACGCCTACCCTATCTTGTAGAGAATAAAAAATTGAGTAAATAAGGCGATTTTAAATAAAATCGTAGGCCCAGTTTTTGAGAAAATCGCAAAAAAGTGAAAAATTACACGAATAAACTACTACTTCCGGTTGACCGATTTTGATGAAAATTTTCGTGTCGGGTCCGGTAGTGGTATGTAACTTAAGTTTCAAGTTTTAAGTTCGTACGATGTTTCGTTCTTGAGATATTCTGTTCACACACAGACACACACACACACACACACACACACACACACACACACACGCGCGCGCGCGCGCGCGCGTACACAACCATACACACCCACGCGCGTACACATACACACACACACACGCACACACACACACGCGCGCACACACACACACACACACACACACACACACACACACACCCACACAGACCAATCGCTAAAAAACATTTTTTTTGGGTTCAGGGGGTCTGAAAACGTATAGATCAGGTGAAAACTCGATTTCGAAAAATCGACATGAAAACAATAGGCTACTTTCCTTCCTTATTCATATAGGCAAGAGAAAGTAAAAAGAGGGGGACTTTTATATGCGCACCTACAAACATGTCATACTCAACTGGATATTATTGTTAGGGAAAACAAATTTAAAACCATCGTTTTTATAACATAAGGTTTTATTTACCGGCCTAAAAAAATCATTTATTTTTATATTTTCTAAATAAATTTTGATATTTCTCGTGAAATATTTACGCGTATATATTCATAATGTAGAAATTTACTAAGATGAAGTACGTTATCGTGAAAAAACAATATAAGTACCCTAGTAGAACTACCACTAGCCAAAATAAATTATGTAAAATATTTTTCTCTTTTAAAAATTGCCTGTAGCTAGGTACTAGATATTACATATTGTTTAATTTTTACACAATGTAATGTAAAATGGGTGTGAAACACTCACAAGACTTTATGTACCCCATGTAAATATCGAACAATATAATATGTTTCATGTAATATTTACGCGAAGTATCGTATCGTGAAAAATCTATAAAGTAACTACCCGAATCAATACTCATAACTACCACAAGCCAAAAATTATATAAACTATTTTTCACTTTTAAAATTTGTCTAGTTCTAACTACTAGACATTAAATATTGTTTCATTTTTAGTTTCTCTTGACTTTTATGAATAATATAGAAGGAAAGTATTGTTTTTATGTAGATCTGGTGTGAAACACTCACAAGACTTTATCTAGCCCATGTAAATATCGAACAATATAATTCATGTTTCATGTAATATGTACGCAAAATATCGTATCGCGAAAAATCAATAAAGTAACTACCCAAATAAATACTTATAACAACCACAAGCCAAATATTATATAAACTATATTTCACTTATAAAATTTGTCTAGTTCTAACTACTAGATATTAAATATTGTTTCATTTTTACTTTCTATTGACTTTTATGAATAATAGGGAGGGAAAGTTCTTTTTTTATGTAGATCTGGTGTAAAACACTCACAAGACTTTATCTAGCCCATGTAAATATCGAACAATATCATTTATGTTTCATGTAATATTTACACAAAGTATCGTATCGTGAAAAATCAATAAAGTCAAGAGGCTAATCGCTTAAAACATTTTTTTTGGGTTCAGGGGGTCTGAAAACGTGTAGATCCGGTGAACAAATCAAAAAAAAAATTGAACACAATTAAGTAAATTTCCTATCTACAGTTTGTTAGGAAGCTGTACAGTTGAGAATATCATAAATAGTAACGCAGATATTTAAAAAAAACTAACATTCCGTTTGCTCTAAACGATTGGTATAAAATTACGAAAAATATTTGTTCTTGGTGAAATGATCATTTTCCTGGATATGCCTGCTAAAAACTTAATTTTTTTCATTAAAATAATTTTTTGACGTAATTTAATATTTTTCTTGTAGCAATAAGTCTGAACTATTGAAAAAAACAAAAAAACCGAAAATTGAAATTTTCAGTGAAAACCATCATACAGTCTCACCTTAAAACTGAAACCCCGTTAATCCGAACTAACCCCTGTTCATGTTAATATGCATGTAAGGGCAAAAGAGTATATAACAAAAGTTGTAGACAGTTTAAAAATCTACAACTTTAATTCAAACATTTTATTGCATAACGCTTAGTTTAGCGGTAAGTAGTGATTTTCTGATTTTTTTCATGAAAATCAGTAAAAATACGGATATTTTAAATATTTATCTTACCTGAATTCTTATAGTAAGCGTATATTCAAAAATAGACTCAAAATCCATATGCCTCGAGCTGTATTACCTTCCGATTCTAAACGAAACGTACTCAATTTATTAGTCTGTTCTGTTCTACCAGCAAATAACTCAAATACAGGAGATTTTTCATCAGTGTTTGATCTGTAATTAAAAAACATATAATTATTATATTAACACTTTGAAAACTGACTTTTTTTTGTAGTTTTGCCCGTGGACTGCTATTTTTCGGGGATTTTTAAGAAATTGTAACAAATCAACCATCGGTCATAAATTCAAAAAGTAAAGAAAAAATTAACGATCAAACCACCGGGTTGGCCTAGAGGTAAAATCGTCGCAAAAACCAGCTGTTTAACAGCTGATTTTCGTAGACGAAGGTTCCTGGTTCAAATCCTAGTACAGGTAGTTACTTTTATACGGATTTAAATACTAGACAGTGGTTACCGGTGTACTTTGATGGTTGGGGTTCAATTAAAAGTCGGTGCTGCGACTTACTACTCTTACTATTTCTCTAAATGCTTTCTCAATGTGTATGTAGGGCAGAGAGAGAGAGAGTGAGAGAGAAAGAGAAAGAGAGAGTGAGAGAGATGCAAATAGTAAAATTTCAAAGTTGGTGCTGCGACTTACTATTTCTGTAAATGCTTACTCAATGTGTATGTAGGGCAGCGAGAGAGAGAGAAAGAGAAAGAGAGAGAGAGAGAGTGAGGGAGAGAGAGATGCAAATAGTAAAATTTCAAAGTCGGTGCTGCGACTTACTACTCTTACTATTTCTGTAAATGCTTTCTCAATGTGTATGTAGGGCAGAGAGAGAGAGAGAGAGTGAGAAAGAGAAAAAGAAAGAGAGAGAGAGTGAGAGAGATGCAAATAGTAAAATTTCAAAATCGGTGGTGCGTCTTACTACTCTTACTATTTCTGTAAATGCTTTCTCAATGTGTATGTAGGGCAGAGAGAGAGAGATCGAGAGAGAAAGAGAAAAAGAAAGAGAGAGAGAGTGAGAGAGATGAAAATAGTAAAATTTCAAAGTTGGTGCTGCGACTTACTACTCTTACTATTTCTGTAAATGCTTACTCAATGTGTATGTAGGGCAGAGAGAGAGAGAGTGAGTGAGAAAGAGAAAGAGAGAGAGAGAGAGTGAGAGAGAGAGATGCAAATTATAAAATTTCAAAGTTGGTGCTGCGACTTACTACTCTTACTATTTTTGTAAATGCTTACTTAATGTGTATGTAGGGCAGAGAAAGAGAGAGAAAAAAAGAGAAAGAGAGAGAAAAAAAGAGAAAGAGAGAGAGAGTGAGAGAGTGAGAGAGAGAGATGCAAATAGTAAAATTTCAAATTCGGTGCTGCGACTTACTACTCTTACTATATCTGTAAATGCTTACTCAATGTGTATGTAAGGCAGAGAGAGAGAAAGAGAAAGAGAGAGAGAGAGAGAGCGTGAGAGAGAGAGAGATGCAAATAGTAAAATTTCAAATTCGGTGCTGCGACTTACTACTCTTACTATTTCTGTAAATGCTTACTTAATGTGTATGTAGGGCAGAGAAAGAGAGAGAAAAAAAGAGAAAGAGAGAGAGAGTGAGAGAGTGAGAGAGAGAGATGCAAATAGTAAAATTTCAAATTCGGTGCTGTGACTTACTACTCTTACTATATCTGTAAATGCTTACTCAATGTGTATGTAAGGCAGAGAGAGAGAAAGAGAAAGAGAGAGAGAGAGAGAGCGTGAGAGAGAGAGAGATGCAAATAGTAAAATTTCAAATTCGGTGCTGCGACTTACTACTCTTACTATTTCTGTAAATGCTTACTTAATGTGTATGTAGGGCAGAGAGAGAGAAGGAAAAAAAAAGAGAGAGAGAGAGAGTGAGAGAGAGAGATGCAAATAGTAAAATTTCAACGTCGGTGCTGCGACTTACTACTCTTACTATTTTTGTAAATGCTTACTTAATGTGTATGTAGGGCAGAGAAAGAGAGAGAAAAAACGAGAAAGAGAGAGAGAGAGAGAGAGTGAGAGAGAGAGATGCAAATAGTAAAATTTTAAATTCGGTGCTGCGACTTACTACTCTTACTATATCTGTAAATGCTTACTCAATGTGTATGTAGGGCAGAGAGAGAGAAAGAGAAAGAGAGAGAGAGAGAGAGCGTGAGAGAGAGAGAGATGCAAATAGTAAAATTTCTAAGTCGGTGCTGCGACTTACTACTCTTACTATTTTTGTAAATGTTTACTTAATGTGTGAGTAGAGCAGAGAGAGAGAGAGAGAGAGAAAAAGAGAAAGAGAGAGAGAGTGTGAGAGAGAGAGAGTGAGAGAGAGATGCAAACAGTAAAATTTCAAAGTCGGTGCTGCGACTTACTACTCTTACTATTTCTGTAAATGCTTTCTCAATGTGTATGTAGTGCAGAGAGAGAGAGAGAAAGAGAAAGAGAGAGAGAGAGTGAGAGTGATGCAAATAGTAAAATTTCAAAGTCGGTGCTGCGACATACTACTCTTACTATTTTTGTAAATGCTTACTTAATGTGTATGTAGGGCAGAGAGAGAGAGAGAGAAAAAGTGAAAGAGAGAGAGAGAGAGAGTGAGAGAGAGAGATGCAAATAGTAAAATTTCAAAGTCGGTGCTGCGACTTACTACTCTTACTTTTTTTGTAAATGCTTTCTCAATGTGTATGTAGGGCAGAGAGAGTGAGAGAGAGAAAGAGAAAGAGAGAGAGAGAGAGGGTGAGAGAGATGCAAATAGTAAAATTTCAAAGTCGGTGCTGCGACTTACTACTCTTACTATTTCTGTAAATGCTTACTCAATGTGTATGTAGGGCAGAGAGAAAGAGAGAGAGAGAAAGAGAAAGAGAGAGTGTGAGAGAGAGAGTGATGCAAATAGTAAAATTTCAAAGTCGGTGCTGCGACTTACTACTCTTACTATTTCTGTAAATGCTTACTCAATGTGTATGTAGGGCAGAGAGAAAGAGAGATAGAGAAAGAGAAAGTGAGAGTGAGAGAGAGAGAGAGATGCAAATAGTAAAATTTCAAAGTCGGTGCTGCGACTTACTACTCTTACTATTACTTTAAATGCTTTCTCAATGTGTATGTAGGGCAGAGAGAGAGAGAGAGAGAAAGAGAAAGAGAGAGTTCGAGAGAGAGAGTGATGCAAATAGTAAAATTTTAAAGTCGATGCTGCGACTTACTACTCTTACTATTTCTGTAAATGCTTACTCAATGTGTATGTAGTGCAGAGAGAGAGAGAGAGAAAGAGAATGAGAGAGAGAGTGAGAAAGAGAGAAATCAAATAGTAAAATTTCAAAGTCGGTGCTGCGTTTTACTACTCTTACTATATCTGTAAATGCTTACTCAATGTGTATGTAGTGCAGAGAGAGAGAAAGAGAGAGAAAGAGAAAGAGAGAGTATGAGAGAGAGAGAGTGATGCAAATAGTAAAATTTCAAAGTCGGTGCTGCGACTTACTACTCTTACTATATCTGTAAATGCTTACTCAATGTGTATGTAGTGCAGAGAGAGAGAGAGAGAAAGAGAATGAGAGAGAGAGTGAGAAAGAGAGAAATCAAATAGTAAAATTTCAAAGTCGGTGCTGCGTTTTACTACTCTTACT
>JAQMRL010000012.1:14531669-14561669 GCA_035578175.1 Catonia carolina | reverse complement strand
TTTCTCAATGTGTATGTAGGGCAGAGAGTGAGAGAGAGAGAAAGAGAAAGAGAGAGAGAGAGTGCGAGAGAGAGATGCAATTAGTTAAATTTCAAAGTCGGTGCTGCGACTTACTACTGTCACTATTTCTGTAAATGCTTTCTCAATGTGTATATAGTGCAGAGAGAGAGAGAGAGTGAGAAAGAGAGAGAGAGAGAGTGATGCAAATAGTAAAATTTCAAAGTCGGTGCTGCGACTTACTACTCTTACTATTTCTGTAAATGCTTTCTCAATGTGTATGTAGTGCAGAGAGAAAGAGAGAGAGAAAGGGTGAGAGAGAGAGAGAGAGATGCAAATAGTAAAATTTCAAAGTTGGTGCTGCGACATACTACTCTTACTATTTCTGTAAATGCTTACTCAATGTGTATGTAAGGCAGAGAGAGAGAGAGAGAGAGAGATTGAGAGAGATGAAAATGTTTGGGTCATCAGCCAAAAGGCTTGTTTGAACCTGTAGAGGTTTTACTAAGTAAAACGAGGAGTGAGGTGGTTTACAATTGCCACAACTCAGTGAATGGAAAAGTACGCTTATCAGCATGCCGGGCCCTCTGAAAAGCACATATTTTCCACTCTGCAAAAATGACACCTTCACTTCATTCACCACAGGGACCAACTGTATAATAAAATTCATTACTCTCAGAGGAGATAAGTCTAATTATTGTCTTTTTCACCTCTACCTCTTCTCTTCGTAAATGATTCAGTCATTTAATTGACTGACCATGTGATAAAAAAACGAACTATTTATTTTAGCTCTGCAATGAACAGATTGAGAGTAAATAATTTGACACTCTACCTGTCTGTTAGGGGCAGATTAGGTCTTTTAATACTTTTTAAAAAATTATTTTTTAATGTTTCGTTTCGTACACATTTGTTTCGGCTCCTCCAGAAAGACTGAAATTTAATATCAATGAATCAACTGGTGTCTTAACCACTAAATTTGTAAGTTAAACATACAATCTATTTCTTTTCTCTTTATTCAAACATGTAAATGGTCTTCTGTTTTTTATCAGTTATCGTATAAACTGAACCTTAATTAAATTATGGATGTTATTTCAGCACATCTTTGCTTAATCAGTTTCTGTGGAATTTAAACCTAAACCATGATACTGAATTAAGTAAAACTGTGCCAAGTAAAGTATTCAACTAACATATAAAATATTATGACTATTTCATATAATGAATTAATATAATAATTTCACTAACCTTCTTTTAAACTGCGTCACCTTTATTTAACTTCTTACTTACATGTGTTTCGGTGGATCCACCATCATCAGAGTAAGCGAAAAGTTTTTAGTTTCAATTTTAATTTACTGTGATGATGGTGGATTCACCGAATCACGTGTAAGTAAGAAATTAAATAAAGGTGACGCAGTTTAAAAGAAGGTTAGTGAAATTATTATATTAATTCATTATATGAAATAGAAACAATTTCAAACTGCAGGATGCATTATAAAGATTTTTTTTTGAAAATATTATAAATACTACTTGTTATTATAAAATTCATTTTTAAAACAAAACTAAAATTAATGAATCAAATTATGTAGGTAATAATATAACATTACGGTTAATTATTTGAAATATTTTTTACTTTCTTTTGCCCGACATAAATTTAAAGGGAAGGAAAGTTTTGTTTTAATGTCAATTTTTTACTGGATATAAATATTTTTACCCGATCCCCAAAAAATATGTTTTTAGAGAGTGGCGTATGTAAACAAACTGCGTCAAATATTTACGGAAATTTAAATAAAAAAACATTTATTCCAATAATCTCTTGTCTACAAAACATAGTTTACAATTTTTTTTGCTTAACTGAAATTTAAGCCCGTTATAGTAAAAAATATAAAAGTAAACAAAAAATGTTCACGGTTGAAAATTTCGCTCGCCTAAACGCAAAGAATTATCAAGCGATTTTGTTGTAATTATATTCAAAAGGCGCGTACGTATCATATGAATCAACTGTAATACTTTCAGAATTATTTTTTCATCAGTAGTGACGTTAGAAACTAGACGTTAGTTGTTTTGAGAGCACGTTTTGAATTTGCAGGTCTTCTGTTTAATGAGTAACAGTCCGTTACCAAAGGGTTAAGCGATATTTTTCAACATTTTTTCACGTTGATTCGTAGTTTGTTTCATATTTTTATTTTATGATGGGAAAATTTAATATTGCCTATAACAGGCTGTTGAACTTTAAATATTTTTTTAATTTTATTTGCTACTTCTACGGCCACATTTATAGTTCTGTTTTTTTCACTAGAGAAGATAAATTTAAACTAAATCATATTAAGTACAGAAGAGGTACTGGTGAACGAAAAACTGTTATGAGCTTCTTCCAACGACAGTAGATTATTATACAGTTAGACCTTGCAGTGAATATAAAAGCGCATTTGCAAGATGCAAACTGAAAGATTTTTAAAAGGCCTCCTATACTCATGAAAACACTTTTCTACTGAGTGATAGGGTTATAAACCAAAAAATGTAACCCAATTATTTTTTCTGATTATTTCATATAACATGTAAATGATTGAACCAACTTCTAGCCTAATGATCTGAAACCCCAATGTAATTGTACCGAAAATTTCACATCTCATTATTTTTCTAATTTTAAGTTAATTGATAGACTGGATTAGAAAAAATGAATATTATCATCGTCGTTATGAAAGAACATACAAATTTACTCATACTAATTGTTCAAAAAAAAAAATCTGATAATAGTTTAGTGAATTTAATGTTAAAACCAACATCTTCTTTAAATAACGTAGGCGTAATATATTAATATGTACGGTCTTTTTTCTCAGAATTATTATACTTTTTGTGCTTGATTTTCGACTATAGCAATAATAATCAGAGAGGTATAGCAAAACTAATTTTCTAATGTTTTTTAAGGCATAAATTGATGATTGGAATTCAACACTGTTGGCGCGGAACGTGTATATTTTAATTATACATTATTAGTTAACTAACGGATTCTAAATCAACAAAAAAATAAACATTACAGATATCGTTACTTAACGAATTTTTTTTCTTCTGCACTGTTTGAGTCTATACACATGCGAAAATATATTAATAAAATCTAATAGAACTGATGTACAGTTGACAAATTATTTAGGTCTTGCGAGTAAGGCGGCCTAAGTTGACGGTGACGCGCGTGTGACGTCAAGGGCAGATAAAATATCGGACCAATCAGAGTCTACTATTCTCAACCAATGAAAAATCTCCAAATCTAGCCAATCAGATGTCTTCTTATGCGTTAATTTGATTGGTTATTATTGTCTAATCAGAAAGCTTATTGTAATTCACTACGTCATCCGATATGAACCAATGAAATCGTTTCATTCAGTATTACGTCATTTGTCAGTATGGACTTCCTGATTGGTCCGGAACTGTTCCTGCGCGTGACGTTGACTTACATTTTTACATAAGATCCGCCCAGTTAACGATACACCCGAATATTACAGAATAACGTCTACTGAAATGCTATACGTTCCAGAATTAAAACACCTACCAAAAACATTTCAAAATTGTTGGAGATCTTCCGGGTTCGCAATGATTATGGTATTATTTTATGTAACAGCAGTATATTTACAGCTGCTTTTTACAGTATGAAATAAAAAAAGCCATGTGCAAGAAGCAAGAAAATAGATTGGGTTGTCACATACAAGCTTGCTCAAACTTAACAAATTATTTTGTCGGCTACCATGCAAACACTACTATACGAACGTGACACATTGTAATTTTGTCACGGTATATTATAGTTAATTCTAATAAGGACGTCAATGCCGTTTTTTTTGTCAAAAATCGTCAGTAGAATCGCCGGCATTGCCAAAACGAATTTTAGAACATATTTGATCTATAACTTGTTAGAGCAACATACAAATTGTGCCGTTTTGACGATAAACCGTCACATTAAAAACGGTTAACGATATGAACAATTTGAAGCGATATTTATCAACATTTCACCGTGTTGATTCGTAGTTTGTTTTATAATTTTATTTTATGATGGGAAAATTTAGTATTGCCTATAACAGGCAGTTAAACTTTAAATATTTTTTTAAATTTCATTTGCTACTTCCACGGCTACATTTAAAGTTCTGTTTTTTCACTAGAGAAGTTAAATTTAAACTAAATCATATTGAGTACAGAAAAGGTACTGGTGAAAGAAAAACTGTTATAAGCTTCTTCCAACGATAGTAGATTATTATACAGTTAGACCTTGCAGTGAATATTAAAAGCGCATTTGCAAGATGCAAACTGAAAGATTTTTAAAAGTCCTCCTATGCTCATGAAAACACTTTTCTACTGAGTGATACGGTTATAAACCAACATATGTAACCCAATTATTTTTTCTGATTATTTCTAATAACATGTAAATGTTTGAACTAACTTCTAGCCTAATGATCTAAAAACCCAATTTAATTGTCCTGAAAATTTCACATCTCATTATTTACCTAATTTTAAGTTAATTGATAGACTGGATTTGAAAAAATGAATATTATCATAGTCGTTATGAAAGAACGTACAAATTTCTTCTTACTAATTGTTCAAAAAATAATATCCGATAATAGTTTATTGAATTTAATGTTCAAACCAACATCTTCTTTATATAACGTTGGCGTAATCTATTATTATGTACGGTCTTTTTTCTCAGAATTATTATATTTTTTGTGCTTGAATTTCGACTATAGATTTAATAATCAGAGAGCTATGGCAAAACTAATTTTCTAATGTTTTTTAAGGCATGAATTGATGATTGGAATTCTACACTGTTGGCGCGGAACGTGTATATTTTAATTATACATTATGAGTTAACCATCGGATTCAAAATCAACAAAAAAATGACCAGTATTTTATTTTGTTAAAATTTGATTTGCAGAAACGTTGTAAATTATAAAATGATTTTTTTGGCTTCAAGAGCCGGTTGTACATTTGTTGGGGACGCGAGTTTTACTGTTATTAGCGTTCATAGGCCAGTTTTGTATTTTGTTCAGATTTCATCCATAGAATCGTTGTAAATTATCGGAAAAATCTTTTGGCTTTAGTAGCGGCAGTACCTTTGTTGGGGAACCGAGTGTACTTTCATTAGGTTTCATATACCAATATTGTTTTTGGGTGAAATTTGATTCGAAGAAACGTTGTAAATTATAAAAAAAATTATTTGGCTTCAAGAGACGGGTAAACCGTTGTTGGGGAGGCGAATGTACTTTTATTAGCGGTCATAGACCAGTATTTTATTTGTTAAAATATGATTCGCAGAAACGTTGTAAATTATAAAATAATTTTTTTGGCTTCATGAGCCGGTTGTATCTTTGTTGGGAACGCTAGTGTAATTTTATTAGCGTTCACAGACCAGTATTGTATTTTGTTGAAATTTGATTCGCAGAAACGTTGTAAATTATTAAATAATTTTTTTGCCTTCGAGAGCCGGTTGTACCTTTGTTGGAAACGCCAGTGTAATTTTATTAGCGTTCACAGACCAGTATTGTATATTGTTCAATTTTGATTCGCAGAAACGTAAATTATGAAATAATTTTTTTGGCTTCAAAGGCCGGTTGTATCTTTGTTGGGGACGCGAGCGCACTTTTAGTAGCGTTCATAGACCAGTATTGTATTTTTTAAAATTTGATCGCAGAAACGTTGTAAATTATAAAATGATTTTTGTGGCTTCAAGAGCCGGTTGTACCTTTGTTGGGGACGCGAGTGTACTTTTATTTGCGGTCATCGACCAGTATTTCATTTTGTTAAAATCTGATTCGCAGACACGTTGTAAATTATAAAATGATTTTTTTGGCTTCAAGAGCCGGTTGTACCTTTGTTGGGGACGCGAGTGTACTTCTATTTGCGGTCATAGACCAGTATTTTGTTTTGTTAAAAATTGATTCGCAGACACGTTGTAAATTATAAAATGATTTTTTTGGCTTCAAGAGTCGGTTGTACCTTTGTTGGGGACGCAAACGCAATTTTATTAGCGGTCATAGACCAGTATTTTATTTTGTTAAAATTTGATTTGCAGAAACCTTGTAAATTATAAAATGATTTTTTTGGCTTCAAGAGCCGGTTGTACATTTGTTGGGGACGCGAGCGTACTTTTATTAGCGTTCATAGGCCAGTTTTATATTTTGTTCAGATTTCATCCGTAGAATCGTTGTAAATTATCTGAAAAATCTTTTGGCTTTAGTAGCGGCAGTACGTGTGTTGGGGACCCGAGTGTACTTTTATTAGCTTTCATATACCAGTATTTTATTTTGTTAAAATTTGATTCGCAGACACATTGTAAATTATAAAATGATTTTTTTGGCTTCAAGAGCCGGTTGTACCATTGTTGGGGACGCGAGTGTACTTCTTTTTGCGGTCATAGACCAGTATTTTTTTTTTTTTAAATTTGATTCGCAGACACGTTGTAAATAATAAAATGATTTTTTTGGCTTCAAGAGTCGGTTGTACCTTTGTTGGGGACGCGAGCGCAATTTTATTAGCGGTCATAGACCAGTATTTTATTTTGTTAAAATTTGATTTGCAGAAACGTTGTAAATTATAAAAAGATTTTTTTGGCTTCAAGAGCCGGTCGTACATTTGTTGGGGACGTGAGCGTACTTTTATTTGCGTTCATAGGCCAGTTTTGTATTTTGTTCAGATTTCATCCGTAGAATCGTTGTAAATCTATCTGAAAAAATTTTGGCTTTAGTAGCGGCAGTACCTGTGTTGGGGACCCGAGTGTACTTTTATTAGCTTTCATATACCAGTATTGTATTTGGTTGAAATTTGATTCGCAGAAACGTTGTAAATTATAAAAAAAATTATTTGGCTTCAAGAGCCGGGTAAACCGTTGTTGGGGAGGCGAGTGTACTTTTATTAGCGGTCATAGACCAGTATTTTATTTTGGTAAAATTTGATTCGCAGAAACGTTGTAAATTATAAAATGATTATTTTGGCTTCAAGAGCCAGTTGTACCTTTTTTGGGGACACGAGTTTACTTTTATTAGCGGTCATAGACCAGTATTTTAATTTGTTAAAATTTGATTCGATGACACGTTGTAAATTATAAAATGATTGTTTTTGGCTTCAAGAGCCGGTTGTATCTTTGTTGGGGACGCGAGCGTACTTTTATTAGCGGTCATGGACCACTATTTTATTTTGTTAAAATTTGATTCGCAGAAACGTTGTAAATTATTAAATAATTTTTTTGGCTTCGAGAGCCGGTTGTACATTACTTGGGGACGCGAGCGTACTTTTATTAGCGGTCATAGACCAGTATTGTATTTTGTTAAAATTTGATTCGCAGAAACGTTGTAAATTATAAAATGATTTTTTTGGCTTCAAGAGCCGGTTGTACCTTTGTTCGGGACGCGAGTGTACTTCTATTTGCGGTCATAGACCGGTATTTTATTTTGTTAAAATTTGATTCACAGACACGTTGTAAATTATAAAATGATTTTTTTTGCTTCAAGAGTCGGTTGTACCTTTGTTGGGGACGCGTGCGCAATTTTATTAGCGGTCATAGACCAGTATTAAGTTTTGATAAGTTTGATTTGCAGAAACGTTGTAAATTATAAAATATTTTTTTTGGCTTCAAGAGCCGGTTGTACATTTGTTGGGGACGCGAGCGTACTTTTATTATTGTTTGTAGGCCAGTTTTGTATTTTGTTCAGATTTCATCCGTAGAATCGTTGTAAATCTATCTGAAAAAATTTTGGCTTTAGTAGCGGCAGTACCTGTGTTGGGGACCCGAGTGTACTTTTATTAGCTTTCATATACCAGTATTGTATTTGGTTGAAATTTGATTCGCAGAAACGTTGTAAATTATAAAAAAAATTATTTGGCTGTAAGAGCCGGGTAAACCGTTGTTGGGAAGGCGAGTGTACTCTTATTAGCGGTCATAGACCAGTATTTTATTTTGTTAAAATTTGATTCGCAGAAACGTTGTAAATTATAAAATGATTTTTTTTGGCTTCAAGAGCCGGTTGTATTTTTGTTGGGGACGCGAGCGTACTTTTATTAGCGGTCATGGACCAGTATTTTATTTTGTTAAAATTTGATTTGCAGAAATGTTGTAAATTATAAAATGATTTTTTTGGCTTCAAGAGCCGGTTGTACCTTTGTTGGGGACGCGAGTGTACTTTTATTTGCGGTCATAGACCAGTATTTTATTTTGTTAAAATTTGATTCGCAGACACGTTGTAAATTATAAAATGATTTTTTTGGCTTCAAGAGCCGGTTGTACTATTGTTGGGGACGCGAGTGTACTTCTTTTTGCGGTCATAGACCAGTATTTTATTTTGTTAAAATTTGATTCGCAGAGACGTTGTAAATTATAAAATGATTTTTTTGGCTTCGAGAGCCGGTTGTACATTACTTGGGGACGCGAGCGTACTTTTATTAGCGGTCATAGACAAGTATTGTATTTTGTTAAAATTTGATTCGCAGAAACGTTGTAAATTATAAAATGATTTTTTTGGCTTCAAGAGCCGGTTGTACCTTTGTTGGGGACGCGAGTGTACTTCTATTTGCGGTCATAGACCAGTAATGTATTTTGTTAAAATTTGATTCGCAGAAACGTTGTAAATTATAAAATGATTTTTTTGGCTTCAAGAGCCGGTTGTACCTTTGTTGGGGACGCGAGTGTACTTTTATTTGCGGTCATAGAACAGTATTTTATTTTGTTAAAATTTGATTCGCAGACACGTTGTAAATTATAAAATGATTTTTTTGGCTTCAAGAGCCGGTTGTACCATTGTTGGGGACGCGAGTGTACTTCTTTTTGCGGTCATAGACCAGTATTTTATTTTGTTAAAATTTGATTCGCAGACACGTTGTAAATTATAAAATGATTTTTTTGGCTTCAAAATGTCGGTTGTACCTTTGTTGGGGACGCGAGCGCAATTTTATTAGCGGTCATAGACCAGTATTTTATTTTGTTAAAATATGATTTGCAGAAACGTTGTAAATTATAAAATGATTTTTTTGGCTTCAAGAGTCGGTTGTACCTTTGTTGGGGACGCGAGCGCAATTTTATTAGCGGTCATAGACCAGTATTTTATTTTGTTAAAATTTGATTTCCAGAAACGTTGTAAATTATAAAAAGATTTTTTTGGCTTCAAGAGTCGGTTGTACCTTTGTTGGGGACGCCAGCGCACTTTTATTAGCGGTCATAGACCAGTATTTTATCTTGATAAAATTTGATTTGCAGAAACGTTGCAAATTATAAAATGATTTTTTTGGCTTCAAGAGCCGGTTGTACATTTGTTGGGGACGCGAGTGTACTTTTATTAACGTTCATAGGCCAGTTTTGTATTTTGTTCAGATTTTATCCGTAGAATCGTTGTAAATTATCGGAAAAATCTTTTGGCTTTAGTAGCGGCAGTACCTTTGTTGGGGACCAGACTGTACTTTTATTAGCTATCATATACCAGTATTGTATTTGGTTGAAATTTGATTCGCAGAAACGTTGTAAATTATAAAAAAAATTATTTGGCTTCAAGAGCCCGGTAAACCGTTGTTGGGGAGGCGAGTGTACTTTTATTAGCGGTCATAGACCAGTATTTTATTTTGTTAAAATTTGATTCGCAGAAACGTTGTAAATTATAAAATGATTTTTTTGGCTACAAGAGCCGGTTTTCCCTGTGTTGGGGACACGAGTTTACTTTTATTAGCGGTCATAGACCAGTATTTTAATTTGTTAAAATTTGATTTGAAGACACGTTGTAAATTATAAAATGATTTTTTTTGGCTTCAAGAGCCGGTTGTATCTTTGTTGGGGACGCGAGCGTACTTTTATTAGCGGTCATAGACCAGTATTTTATTTTGTTAAAATTTGATTCGCAGAAACGTTGTAAATTATAAAATGATTTATTTGGCTACAAGAGCCGGTTGTCCCTGTGTTGGGGACACGAGTTTACTTTCATTTGCGGTCACAGACCAGTATTGTATTTTGTTAAAATTTGATTCGCAGAAACGTTGTAAATTATAAAATGATTTTTTTTGGCTTCAAGAGCCGGTCGTATTTTTGTTGGGGCCGCGAGCGTACTTTTATTAGCGGTCATGGACCAGTATTTTATTTTGTTAAAATTTGATTCGCAGACACATTGTAAATTATAAAATGATTTTTTTGGCTTCAAGAGCCGGTTGTACCATTGTTGGGGACGCGAGTGTACTTCTTTTTGCGGTCATAGACCAGTATTTTATTTTGTTAAAATTTGATTCGCAGAAACGTTGTAAATAATAAAATGATTTTTTTGGCTTCAAGAGTCGGTTGTACCTTTGTTGGGGACGCGAGCGCAATTTTATTAGCGGTCATAGACCAGTATTTTATTTTGTTAAAATTTGATTTGCAGAAACGCTGTAAATTATAAAAAGATTTTTTTGGCTTCAAGAGCCGGTTGTACCTTTGTTGGGGACACGAGTTTACTTTTATTAGCGGTCATAGACCAGTATTTTAATTTGTTAAAATTTGATTCGAAGACACGTTGTAAATTATAAAATGATTGTTTTTGGCTTCAAGAGCCGGTTGTATCTTTGTTGGGGACGCGAGCGTACTTTTATTAGCGGTCATGGACCACTATTTTATTTTGTTAAAATTTGATTCGCAGAAACGTTGTAAATTATTAAATAATTTTTTTGGCTTCGAGAGCCGGTTGTACATTACTTGGGGACGCGAGCGTACTTTTATTAGCGTTTGTAGGCCAGTTTTGTATTTTGTTCAGATTTCATCCGTAGAATCGTTGTAAATCTATCTGAAAAAATTTTGGCTTTAGTAGCGGCAGTACCTGTGTTGGGGACCCGAGTGTACTTTAATTAGCTTTCATATACCAGTATTGTATTTGGTTGAAATTTGATTCGCAGAAACGTTGTAAATTATAAAAAAAATTATTTGGCTGTAAGAGCCGGGTAAACCGTTGTTGGGAAGGCGAGTGTACTTTTATTAGCGGTCATAGACCAGTATTTTATTTTGTTAAAATTTGATTCGCAGAAACGTTGTAAATTATAAAATGATTTTTTTTGGCTTCAAGAGCCGGTTGTATTTTTGTTGGGGACGCGAGCGTACTTTTATTAGCGGTCATGGACCAGTATTTTATTTTGTTAAAATTTGATTTGCAGAAATGTTGTAAAATATAAAATGATTTTTTTGGCTTCAAGAGCCGGTTGTATCTTTGTTGGGGACGCGAGTGTACTTTTATTTGCGGTCATAGACCAGTATTTTATTTTGTTAAAATTTGATTCGCAGACACGTTGTAAATTATAAAATGATTTATTTGGCTTCAAGAGCCGGTTGTACCATTGTTGGGGACGCGAGTGTACTTCTTTTTGCGGTCATAGACCAGTATTTTATTTTGTTAAAATTTGATTCGCAGACACGTTGTAAATTATAAAATGATTTTTTTAGCTTCAAGAGTCGGTTGTACCTTTGTTGGGGACGCGAGCGCAATTTTATTAGCGGTCATAGACCAGTATTTAATTTTGTTAAAATTTGATTTGCAGAAACGTTGTAAATTATAAAATGATTTTTTTGGCTTCAAGAGTCGGTTGTACCTTTGTTGGGGACGCGAGCGCAATTTTATTAGCGGTCATAGACCAGTATTTTATTTTGTTAAAATTTGATTTGCAGAAACGTTGTAAATTATAAAAAGATTTTTTTGGCTTCAAGAGCCGGTCGTACATTTGTTGGGGACGTGAGCGTACTTTTATTTGCGTTCATAGGCCAGTTTTGTATTTTGTTCAGATTTCATCCGTAGAATCGTTGTAAATTACCGGAAAAATCTTTTGGCTTTAGTAGCGGCAGTACCTTTGTTGGGGACCCGAGTGTACTTTTATTAGCTTTCATATACTAGTATTGTATTTGGTTGAAATTTGATTCGCAGAAACGTTGTAAATTTAAAAAAAAATTATTTGGCTTCAAGAGCCGGGTAAACCGTTGTTGGGGAGGCGAGTGTACTTTTATTAGCGGTCATAGACCAGTATTTTATTTTGTTAAAATTTGATTCGCAGAAACGTTGTAAATTATAAAATGATTATTTTGGCTTCAAGAGCCGGTTGTACCTTTGTTGTGGACACGAGTTTACTTTTATTAGCGGTCATAGACCAGTATTTTAGTTTGTTAAAATTTGATTCGAAGACACGTTGTAAATTATAAAATGATTGTTTTTGGCTTCAAGAGCCGGTTGTATCTTTGTTGGGGACGCGAGCGTACTTTTATTAGCGGTCATGGACCACTATTTAATTTTGTTAAAATTTGATTTGCAGAAACGTTGTAAATTATAAAATATTTTTTTTGGCTTCAAGAGCCGGTTGTACATTTGTTGGGGACGCGAGCGTACTTTTATTAGCGTTTGTAGGCCAGTTTTGTATTTTGTTCAGATTTCATCCGTAGAATCGTTGTAAATCTATCTGAAAAAAATTTTGGCTTTAGTAGCGGCAGTACCTGTGTTGGGGACCCGAGTGTACTTTTATTAGCTTTCATATACCAGTATTGTATTTGGTTGAAATTTGATTCGCAGAAACGTTGTAAATTATAAAAAAAACTATTTGGCTGTAAAAGCCGGGTAAACCGTTGTTGGGAAGGCGAGTGTACTTTTATTAGCGGTCATAGACCAGTATTTTATTTTGTTAAAATTTGATTCGCAGAAACGTTGTAAATTATAAAATGATTTTTTTTGGCTTCAAGAGCCGGTTGTATTTTTGTTGGGGACGCGAGCGTACTTTTATTAGCGGTCATGGACCAGTATTTTATTTTGTTAAAATTTGATTTGCAGAGATGTTGTAAATTATAAAATGATTTTTTTGGCTTCAAGAGCCGGTTGTACCTTTGTTGGGGACGCGAGTGTACTTTTATTTGCGGTTATAGACCAGTATTTTATTTTGTTAAAATTTGATTCGCAGACACGTTGTAAATTATAAAATGATTTTTTTGGCTTTAAGAGTCGGTTGTACCTTTGTTGGTGACGCGAGCGCACTTTTATTAGCGTTCATAGGCCAGTTTTTTATTTTGTTCAAATTTCTTTCGTAGAATCGTTGTAACGGAAAAATCTTTTTGCTTAAGTAGCGGCGGTACCTTTGGGGGGGGGGACCCGAGTGTACTTTTATTAGCTTTAATATACGAGTATTTTGCTCAAAACTGGCAGGTGGAGTGTTTTTTTAATTGCACTCTATCTGTTTGGTCCAGGGTTAAAAAAAATAGTTCTGTTTCTTATCACATAGTCAGCCACTTATATGACTGAACTATTTAAGAACAGAAGAGGTAGAGGTGTAAAAGACACTAGTCAGAGTTATCTCCTCTGATAGTAATGAATTTCGCTATGCAGCCAGACCCTGTGGTGAATGAATTGAAGGTGTCATTTGCAGGGTGGAAAGTGAGTACTTTTCGGAGGGCCTGGCATGCTGATAAGCATACTCGTTCAACTCAGTGAGGAAGGCAGTTGTAAACCACTTTACTCCTCGTTTTTACTTAGTAAAACCTCTAGAGGTTCAAACCAGCCTTTCGGCTGTTGACCTAAACAACAATACGAGTATTGTATTTTGTTAAAATTTGATTCGCAGAAACGATGTAAATTATAAAAAAAATTATTTGGCTTCAAGAGCCGGGTAAATCGTTGTTGGGGAGGCGAGTGTACTTTTATTAGCGTTCATAGACCAGTATTGTATTTTGTTCAAATTTGAGTCGCAGAAAGGTTGTAAATTATTAAATAATTGTTTTTGCTTCAAGAGCCGGGTGTACATTTCTTGGGGATGCGAGTGTACGTATATTAGCGTTCACAGACCAGTCTTGTATTTTGTTAAAATTTGATTGGGGACGCGAGTGTACGTTTATTAGCGTTCATAGACTAGTATTATATTCTGATCAATTAATTTGATTCGCAGAAACGTAAATTATAAAATAATTTTGTTGGCTTCAAGAGCCGGGTGTACCTTTGTTGGGGACCCGAGTGTACTTTTATAAGCGTTCAGAAACCATTCTTATATATTGTTAAAATTTGATTCGCATAAAGGTTGTAAATTATAAAATAATTTGTTAGGCTTCAAGAGCCGGGTGTACCTTTGTTGGGGGCCCGAGTGTACTTTTATTAGTGTTTATAGACCAGTTTTGTATTTTGTTCAAATTTGATTCCCAGAAACGTAACTTTTATAAATATTTTTTGGCTTCAGGAGCCGGGTGTACCTTTGTTGGGGACCCGAGTGTACTTTTATTAGCGTTCACAGACCAGTATTGTGTTTGATTTGCACAAACGTTGACCAATGAGATGAGGATGATGTGTATGACGTGTAAATGAGACTGTGTAGTCTTCTAAAGACCCAGGCCGACCATTCCTGAGAGGTATGGTTAATTAAACCCCAACCATGAAAGTACACCCTCAACCACTGTCTAATATTCAAATCCTTATAAAAGTAATAACTACCTTTACTAGGATTTCAACCAGCAACCTTCGTCTCTGAAAATCACCTGTTAAATAAAACAGCTGATTCACGGCGACGACTTTACCTCTAGACCAACAACCCGGTGCTGACAGTGAAATATAATTTTATTCGGTCACTGTGCAGCCAAAATGAACTTCTTGCATCTTATTTTCAATAACTTGACAATTAATAATTTAAGCAAATTAGCAACAAATGTACTCCCATTTATTTTATTTACCAAGACAATAAATTTGTGATTTTTAAAGCAGTAGTAGAATAGTAGAAAATTTGCCAAATAGAACATTTTTTTATTTCCCTTTTTTGCTGTTGGTAATATTCATGATTAACTAAAAAACATGTTGTGGTTTTGTTTCAGACTGGTGTTCACTGGACAGAACGTTAATGAAGCCGAAATTAAGACTGTATCTAGAACATTACGTAATATAATTGTATACAATTTTATCAATAAATACATGTTTTGTAATGAAATTGTTTTTACTTTACCAAAAAAAATCCTTACTCGTTAAAATAGATTTCATATTAAAAAAGGATTTCTGTTGGATGTTAGTCGAACAGTAACATTATTTATAAACAATAAGTAAACGGTTGCTATGATAGCAACTTCTGGCAATCTGCATAAGAAATTACCGACCGATTTTCAAATCGACAAATTTGACAGCTCCAATGCAATACTCAAACAAGTGCAATACTCAAACAATCTTAATTAAAATCGTCAAGAAGTATTGTTGGGTGAATTACAAACTAGTTCTACGGACATCCGCTAGATAGCGTAGGAATGCACTTTAGCGTACTTTATTTCTAGTAAAACTCAATAGATGGCGTGGAATACTTTCTAAATGAAGTTGTATTTTATTTATAAATATGTTAATCTTTTTAATAAGCGATATTTTTACTTTCTCTTGCCTAAATGAATATATAGGAAGGAAAGTATTGTTTTCATGTCGATTTTTCGAAATCGAGTTTTCACCGGATCTACACGTTTTCAGACCCCTGAACCAAAAAAACATGTTTTTAGCGATTGGTCAGTGTGTGAACTGAATATCTCAAGAACATTGTACGAACTTGAAACTTGAAACTTAAGTTACATACCACTACCGGACCCGACCCGAACATTTTCATCAAAATCTGTCAACCGGAAGTAGTAGTTTATTCGTGTCATTTTTCACTTTATTGCATTTTTCTCTAAACCTGGTCCTACGATTTTTTTTTAAATCGCCTCATTTACTAAATTTTTTATGCTCTACAAGATAGGGTAGGCGACATGTTTGCTGAAATTCTTGGATGAGGTTGTTTTCACGTGAAAAAATTGTTTTTTTAAGATTGCGGCTTTTTTATACGCATTTTTTTCTCTTTAATTCTTTATTTATAACTAAAATTTTTCAACAAGCAAGTGATGATTACGATAATAATGTACATGACATGATAGGCATGAGAGGGGTAAGGCCCCTATTGGTGCCTCCATAAGAATGAAATTTGTATATCAAATTAGCAGGTCTCTACTCCAGCGTCTTTAAAGGCGTCTAGGGGGTCAGGTAAATGAAAGGTGGAAAGTGAACGCACCAGTGGGTTCTCGTGTTCGTGTGGCTTGTCGTGAAAGCATTTTTGTATAGGTATTTGATGGAATTTTGTTTTTTAAATCTGTATGTAAGGTTTTGTTGCTAACGTAAAGAGGTGCATTTGCTATAAGGTATATGCTATACGCAAAAATGTATATAGTAAAAGTTATAGAGAATTCAAAATATTTTTTTGTATAACGCTTAGTTTAGCGGTAATTAGCGATTTTCTGTTTTTTTCTCACGAAAACGTGTGAAAAACGATTTTTTTTAAGATATCGGCCTTAGTATGCATTTTACGACAAAAGTGTATATAATTAAATTTATAGGAAATTAAAAGATCTACAACTTTATTTAGAGCATTTTTTTCTACTGAGCCTAGTTTAGCGTGAAAGAGTGATTTTCCGTATTTTTAAGCCAAACTGAGGTTGATTTTCATTTTGCGTCTTTCACTCATGATTAAAATAAGGTTATGTTTTTTGAAGTTAGTTTATTTCTAATGTTTAATTACTAATTTTAGATTATATAGTTAATTATTTGCATTGGCAAGAGAAATTTGTGTGTGTGTTTCACACGAGATTTTTAATGTTTCAGATGGCACTGAACCCAGAATATCATATAGAAATTCTAGCCTCGTCAATTGGGAGAATCACATGTAAACAATTTTTACTTAGAAACAATACTTGTCCGAATCATTTGACCCAATCACTGGAGGCGATCAGAAGTTTACTCCAATTCGGACTGCCTCCAAAGTAGATGCCTCCATTACCCCCAGGTGAAATTAGCGCCGCTGTGCGTCACGCTCACGCTCCAGTCAAAGGAACCCGCACTCTACACTGAGTATATTCTAAATTCAAAAAGAAATCTATCCCTCAGAAACATATTAAAAAATTTTCCGAAATTGTGGCTTAAACTTATTACTTTTCCTGCATTTTTTCATCCCACAGTAAAGGTCATTTCACACTGCCGTAGCGTTGCTTGAGCGACATCGAGGTCGTATCTCGTAATCTTTATACAGTAGAATCTCGGTAGTCCGGCCCTTAAAATGTTAGGCCTAAAAGTATGAAACCTCACCTTGGACAGATTTTGGTAAAAGATTTAAATTGAATTAATGAAATCAACTCGACCTAATTACGGCGGATTTAATACAACATGTATATTTACGATTTGATTAAAGAAATGAATAAGCAGACCTTAATTATTGTTAAATGGAATAATTTTTGGTCTTTTAACCAAAACCCAGAACTGGGTCATACTCTATACTTCATGCTGAATTGACAACGAAACGTAATTCTCAGAACACGAGCACCCCCACACCGCACTAGGCGATAATTATGTTCAGTACAATGATAACAGAAGTACTCAGCAAACCTTTTTTAATTAGTTAATTTAATTTAAAATCACTTAGAAATCAATGCATATTCATTTTCACTTTCTCTTGCCTATATGAATATATAGGAAGGAAAGTATTGTTTTCATGTCGATTTTTCAAAATCGAG
Source organism: Catonia carolina (assembly GCA_035578175.1). Taxonomy (NCBI): domain Eukaryota; kingdom Metazoa; phylum Arthropoda; class Insecta; order Hemiptera; family Achilidae; genus Catonia; species Catonia carolina. Next base: position 14,544,181 of record JAQMRL010000012.1, on the reverse strand, counting down.
TTTTCACCGGATCTATACGTTTTCAGACCCCCTGAACCCAAATAACAGGTTTTTAGCGATTGGTCTGTGGTGTTTGTGTGTGTGTGTGTGTGTGTGTGTGTGTGTGTGTGTGTGTGTGTGTGTGTGTGTGTGTGTGTGTGTGTGTGTGTGTGTGTACAAAATATCTCAAGAACGGAACATCGTACGAACTTGAAACTTGAAACTTAAGTTGCATACAACTACCGGACCCGACACGAACATTTTCATCAAAATCGGTGAACCGGAAGTAGTAGTTTATTCGTGTAATTTTTCACTTTTTTGCGATTTTCTCAAAAAGTGGTCCTACGATTTTTTTTAAAATCGCCTGGTTTACTCAATTTTATATTCTCTACAAGATAGGGTAGGCGCCATGTTTGCTGAAATTCTGGGTAATGCTGTTTTTACGTAAAAAAAGTGTTTTTTTAAGATTACGGCTTTAATATGTATATTATAGCGCAAAATTTATATAACAAAAAATGTAGAGAATTTAAAATTCTACAACTTTTAGTTGTAACATTTTTTTGTATAACGCCTCGTTTAGCGGTAATTAGCGATTTTCTGTTTTTTTTTTCAAGAAAACGTGTGAAAAGTCGATTTTTTTAAGATTTCGGCCTTAGTATACATTTTATCACAAAAGTGTATGTAATCAAATTTATAGAAAATTAAAAGATCTACAACTTTTATTTAGAGCATTTTTCTCTACAGAGCCTAGCTTAGCGTGAAAGGGTGATTTTCCTTATTTTTAAGCCAAACTGAGATTGATTTTCATTTTGCGTCTCTCATTATATGATTAAATTAGTTTATGTTTATTGAGGTTAGTTTCTGTTTATTTCTAATGTTTCATTACTAATGTTAAGTTTATTGTTAATTATATTATTATTATTTATTATTATTATTATTATTATTATTATTTGTTAATTATTATTATTGTTAATTATTTGCACTGGCAAGTTGTGTGAGTGTTTCACACCATTTTTTGTTTGTTTATTTAATTCTACTGGATTTTCAGAGTAAGCTGATGTACAATAAGTGACCTTTTGATTAGGTTTTAAATTTTTTATTAATTTTTCAAATTAGCACAATTATTGTTTTTCAGGGACCTAACTTAAATATAAGTAGGATAACTTTTGATCCTCTTTGTTTATAAATTTGTTTCATTTTTTAATAGAAAGTTAGCATTTTATATAAATATTGTGACACTTATCGCTAAGGTCCGTTTCGGGATCTAGGTTATTAAATAATTAATACACTAGAGTTTACAATTACAAATATTTATTACGACTAAAAGATTACAAAATAAATAATTAACTAATTATAATAAAGTAATACAATAAATAACTTAACAATTTACTTAAAATAATTAATAAACAATAAATAATTTAATAATTTACTTAGCCTACTTACAATCAATTTTATAGGATTACACATACAAAATGACACTGAATTCCCAAAAACTGAACTTAATACACTTACACAAAGACTTTACACAATACACACACAAACAAAGGCAGTATAACAATCGTGAATCACTACAATGCTCGGATACGTAACCTGTATACGCACCGTAACCACCCGTCAAAGATCAAACGAAATACTGACTGCTGACCGCTCTGGGGGTCTCTTTTATAGTGAATCAAAAGAACGTTCCCGAAGAACACCGAACAAATAGTTAGGTACAAAAAAACCCTTCATTAATGAGTGCTAGAAAAATTTATTGTAAACAAGTCAACTATTGTAAATACAGGGTGATCGTAAAGTCGCGCCCCAAAATGATAACAGTCTTAGAAAGCTGTAATGTATTTTTTATTTTTATTTCAAAGTTTACGATACAAGTTATAATTAAAACTTAATTACAAGTTCACAAAGAGTGCTGTAAATGTCCACCGTGGTTTGCAATGCATGCATCAACGCGTTTTCTTACATTGCACACAACCTTTTTGAGTGTAGCAGTAGCAATATTTGATATACAGTCTTCAATTTTTCTTCTAAGTTCATCTACTGTATGCGGGTTGTTTTTGTACACATTATATTTCAAATAACCCCATAAATAAAAATCAGGAGGAGCAGATCTGGTGACCGAGGAGGCCACAAACCACGAGAAATTATTCGGTCATCAAAGAAATCGTGGAGAAATTGTACTGTTTGCCGTATGTGAAGTTGCTCCGTCTTGTTGTAGCCAGCAATAACGTTCGTCAACATGTAGCAGTGCTACGAACTGCATGATTATTTCTTGATAACGTTCTGCTGTGATTGTATCCGAAAAAAGATAGGCCCGACAATTCTCCGACGAGATACACCACACCACACCCCAATTTTTTGAGAATGTATTGGCTGTTCATTGAATTCATATGGATACTCTGCAGACCATACTCTACAATTTTGACTATTAACATATCCACTTAGATGAAACCAAGCTTCATCGCTGAAAAAACCTTTGTCCAGAACAGATATGTCATTTCGAATGAAATTTTTAAACCAATGACAATACCGCAATTGCTTCTCTCCTTATCTGGCTCTTCGAGCTGATGAGTTACGTTAATCCGGTACGGATGTAATTTTAATAACTTAGTGGCTTTATAAACACTTCCATAAGACAGTCCAGTCTGAGTAGAAAGTTTTCGAAGAGACTTTTTTGGAGAACGAATAAACGTTTCACTTATCGTCTGCAGACTGTTGTCAGATAAAACACGTGGTCGGCCGGTACGATTACAGTCATTCCGCTACCTGTATCCCGAAAACGATGAAACAAACGAAATATGGTCGATTTGTTTGGCACTTTAGCATCTGAAAAGGCATTGGAGAAATGTTCTTGACACTTCGCGCAGGATTTCGATTCACAGTAACTCAAAACGATAGAGACGCGTTGTTCTTGCGTAAAAGACATTGCGACTCGAACTGAACAAACCAACAGGTTTCTGGCTAAATGTCTCCCGGTGGCGTGATCTACCAGTGATGCCCCATACTGTACTACTAAACGAAAAATTCCCATATTCTAATCATACTTTAAAAATTTACCTTCAATTCCTACACGGCTTCAAACATTTGGTTGCGCGACTTTACGATCACCCGGTATATATCTAGATAAATCAAAACTTTTTATTCAAAGACCACACGTTTTTCGTTCGCAAAAACGTTGTAAATTATAAAAAACATTTTTGGCTTCAAGAGCCGATTGTACCTTTATTGGGAAAGCAAGTTATTTTTATTAGTGTACGCAGACCAGTTTTTTATTTTGTTCAAATTTGATTCGCAGAAACCTTGCAAATAATAAAATACTTTTTTTGGCTTCAAAAGCCGGTTGTATCTTTGTTGGGGACGCGAGCGTACTTTTATTAGCGGTCATAGACCAGTATTTTAATTTGTTAAAATTTGATTCGCAGTAACGTTGTAAATTATAAAATGATTTTTTTGCTTCGAGAGCCAATTGTACCTTTGTTGGGGACACGAGTGTACTTTTATTAGCGGTCATAGACCAGTATTTTATTTTGTTCACATTTGATTGGCAATAACGGTGTAAATTATAAAATGATTTTGGCTTCAAGAGCCGGTTGTACCTTTGTTGAGGACGCGAGAAAACTTTTAATAGCGTTCATAGACAAGTATTGTATTTTATTAAAATTCAATTCGCAGAAACGTTGTAAATTAAAAGATAATTTTTTTGGCTTCAAGAGCCGGTTGTACCTTTGTTGGGAACGCGAGTGTAATTTTATTAGCGTTCACAGACCAGTATTGTATTTTGTTCAAATTTGATTCGCAGAAACGTAAATTATAAAATAATTTTTTTGGCTTCAAGAGCCGGTTGTACTTTTGCTGGGGACGCGAGTGTAATTTTATTAGCGTCCATAGACCAGTATTGTATTTTTTAAAATTTGATCGCAGAAACGATGTAAATTATAAAATAATTTTTTTGGCTTCAAGAGCCGGTTGTATCTTTGTCGGGAACGCGAGTGTAATTTTATTAGCGTTCACAGACCAGTATTGTATTTTGTTAAAATTTGATTCGCAGAAACGTTGTAAATTATTAAACAATTTTTTTGGCTTCGAGAGCCGGTTGTACATTACTTGGGGACGCGAGCGTACTTTTATTAGCGGTCATAGACCAGTATTTTAATTTGTTAAAATTTGATTCGCAGTAACGTTGTAAATTATAAAATGATTTTTTTTTGCTTCGAGAGCCATTTGTACCTTTGTTGGGGACACGAGTGTACTTTTATTAGCGGTCATAGACACGTATTTTAATTTGTTAAAATTTGATTCGCAGTAACGTTGTAAATTATAAAATGATTTTTTTTTCCTTCGAGAGCCAATTGTACCTTTGTTGGGGACACGAGTGTATTTTTATTAGCGTTCATAGGCCAGTAATTTATTTTGTTAAAATTTGATTCGCAGAAACGTTGTAAATTATAAAATGATTTTTTTGGCTTCAAAAGCCGGTTGTATCTTTGTTGGGGACGCGAGTGTACTTTTATTAGCGGTCATTGGCCAGTATTTTATTTTGTGAAAATTTGATTCGAAGTCACGTTGTAAATTATAAAATGATTTTTTTGGCTTCAAGAGCCGGTTGTACCTTTGTTGGGGACGCGAGCGAACTTTCATTAGCAGTCATAGACCAGTATTTTATTTTGTTAAAATTTGATTTGCAGAAACGTTGTAAATTATAAAATGATTTTTTTGGCTTCAAAAGCCGGTTGTATCTTTGTTAGGGACGCGAGTGTACTTTTATTAGCGGTCATAGGCCAGTATTTTATTTTGTTAAAATTTGATTCGAAGTCACGTTGTAAATTATAAAATGATTTTTTTGGCTTCAAGAGCCGGTTGTACCTTTGTTGGGGACGCGAGCGTACTTTTATTAGCGGTCACGGCCCAGTATTTTATTTTGTTAAGATTTGATTCGCAGAAACCTTGGAAATAATAAAATACTTTTTTTAACTTCAAAAGCCGGTTGTATCTTTGTTGGGGACGCGAGCGGACTTTTATTAGCGGTCATAGACCAGTATTTTATTTTGTTAAAATTTGATTCGAAGACACGATGTAAATTATAAAATGATTTTTTTGGCTTTAAGAGCCGGTTGTACCTTTGTTGGGGACGCGATTGTACTTCTATTTGCGGTCATAGACCAGTATTTTATTTTGTTAAAATTTGATTCGCAGACACGTTGTAAATTATAAAATGATTTTTTTGGCTTCAAGAGTCGGTGTACATTTGTTGGGGACGCGAGCGCACTTTTATTAGCGGTCATAGACCACTATTTTATTTTGTTAAAATTTAATTTGCAGAAATGTTGCAAATTATAAAATGATTTTTTTGGCTTCAAGAGCCGGTTGTACATTTGTTGGGGACGCGAGTGTACTTTTATTAGCGTTCATAGGCCAGTTTTATATTTTGTTCAGATTTCATTCGTGGAATCGTTGTAAATTATCGGAAAAATCTTTCGGCTTTAGTAGCGGCAGTACCTTTGTTGGGGACGCGAACGCACTTTCATTAGCAGTCATAGACCAGTATTTTATTTTGTTAAAATTTGATTTGCAGAAACGTTGTAAATTATAAAATGATTTTTTTGGCTTCAAAAGCCGGTTGTATCTTTGTTGGGGACGTGAGTGTACTTTTATTAGCGGTCATAGGCCAGTATTTTATTTTGTTAAAATTTGATTTTCAGAAACGTTGTAAATTATAAAATGATTTTTTTGGCTTCAAGAGCCGGTTGTACCTTTGTTGGGGACACGAGTTTACTTTTATTTGCGGTGATAGACCAGTATTTTATTTTGTTAAAATTTGATTCAAAGACACGTTGTAAATTATAAAATGATTTTTTTGGCTTCAAGAGCCGGTTGTACTTTTGTTGGGGACGCGAGCGTACTTTTATTAGCGGTCACGGACCAGTATTTTATTTTGTTAAAATTTGATTCGCAGAAACCTTGGAAATAAAAAATACTTTTTTTAGCTTCAAAAGCCGGTTGTATCTTTGTTGGGGACGCGAGCGGACTTTTATTAGCGGTCATAGACCAGTATTTTATTTTGTTAAAATTTGATTCGAAGACACGTTGTAAATTATAAAATGATTTTTTTGGCTTTAAGAGCCGGTTGTACCTTTGTTGGGGACGCGAGTGTACTTCTATTTGCGGTCATAGACCAGTATTTTATTTTGTTAAAATTTGATTCGCAGACACATTGTAAATTATAAAATGATTTTTTTGGCTTCAAGAGTCGGTGTACATTTGTTGGGGACGCGAGCGCACTTTTATTAGCGGTCATAGACCAGTATGTTATTTTGTTAAAATTTAATTTACAGAAACGTTGCAAATTATAAAATGTTTTTTTTGGCTTCAATAGCCGGTTGTACATTTGTTGGGGACCAGAGTGTACTTTTATTAGCTATCATATACCAGTATTGTTTTTGGTTGAAATTTGATTCGCAGAAACGTTGTAAATTATAAAAAAAATTATTTGGCTTCAAGAGCCGGGTAAACCGTTGTTGGGGAGGCGAGAATACTTTGATTAGCGGTCATGGACCAGTATTTATTTTGTTAAAATTTGATTTGCAGAAACGTTGTAAATTATAAAATGATTTTTTTGGCTTCAAGAGCCGGTTGTACCTTTGTTGGGGACGCGAGTGTACTTTTATTTGCGGTCATAGACCTGTATTTTATTTTGTTATAATTTGATTCGCAGACACGTTGTAAATTATAAAATAATTTTTTTGGCTTCAAGAGCCGGTTGTATCTTTGTTGGGAACGCAAGTGTAATTTTATTAGCGTTCACAGACCAGTATTGTATTTTGTTGAAATTTGATTCGCAGAAACGTTGTAAATTATTAATTAATTTTTTTGGCTTCGAGAGCCGGTTGTACCTTTGTTGGGAACGCGAGTGTAATTTTATTAGCGTTCTCAGACCAGTATTGTATATTGTTCAAATTTGATTCGGAGAAACGTAAATAATAAAATAATTTTTTTGGCTTCAAGAGCCGGTTGTACCTTTGTTGGGGATGCGAGCGCACTTTTATTAGCGTTCATAGACCAGTATTGTATTTTTTTAAATTTGATCGCAGAAACGTTGTAAATTATAAAATAATTTTTTTGGCTTCAAGAGCCGGTTGTATCTTTGTTGGGAACGCGAGTATAATTTTATTAGCGTTCACAGACCAGTATTGTATTTTGTTAAAATTTGATTCGCAGAAACGTTGTAAATTATAAAATGATTTTTTTGGCTTCAATAGCCGGTTGTACCTTTGTTGGGGACGCGAGTGTACTTTTATTTGCGGTCATAGACCAGTATTTTATTTTGTTAAAATTTGATTCGCAGACACGTTGTAAATTATAAAATGATTTTTTTGGCTTCAAGAGCCGGTTGTACCTTTGTTGGGGACGCGAGTGTACTTTTATTTGCGGTCATAGACCAGTATTTTATATTGTTAAAATTTGATTCGCAGACACGTTGTAAATTATAAAATAATTTTTTTGGCTTCAAGAGCCGGTTCTATCCTTGTTGGGAACGCGAGTGTAATTTTATTAGCGTTCACAGACCAGTATTGTATATTGTTCAAATTTGATTCGGAGAAACGTAAATTATAAAATAATTTTTTTGGCTTCAAGAGCCGGTTGTACTTTTGTTGGGGACGCGAGCGCACTTTTATTAGCGTTCATAGACCAGTATTGTATTTTTTTAAATTTGATCGCAGAAACGTTGTAAATTATAAAATATTATTTTTGGCTTCAAGAGCCGGTTGTATCTTTGTTGGGAACGCGAGTATAATTTTATTAGCGTTCACAGACCAGTATTGTATTTTGTTAAAATTTGATTCGCAGAAACGTTGTAAATTATAAAATGATTTTTTTGGCTTCAATAGCCGGTTGTACCTTTGTTGGGGACGCGAGTGTACTTCTATTTGCGGTCATAGACCAGTGTTTTATTTTTTTTAAATTTGATTCGCAGACACGTTGTAAATTATAAAATGATTTTTTTGGCTTCAAGAGTCGGTTGTACCTTTGTTGGGGACGCGAGCGCAATTTTATTAGCGGTCATTGACCAGTATTTTATTTTGTTAAAATTTGATTTGCAGAAACGTTGTAAATTATAAAATATTTTTTTTGGCTTCAAGAGCCGGTTGTACATTTGTTGGGGACGCGAGCGTACTTTTATTAGCGTTCATAGGCCAGTTTTGTATTTTGTTCAGATTTCATCCGTAGAATCGTTGTAAATTATCTGAAAAATCTTTTCGCTTTAGTAGCGGCAGTACCTGTGTTGGGGACCCGAGTGTACTTTTATTAGCTTCCATATACCAGTATTGTATTTGGTTGAAATTTGATTCGCAGAAACGTTGTAAATTACATACAAAATTATTTGGCTTCAAGAGCCGGGTAAACCGTTGTTGGGGAGGCGAGTGTACTTTTATTAGCGGTCATAGACCAGTATTTTATTTTGTTAAAATTTGATTCGCAGAAACGTTGTAAATTATAAAATGATTTTTTTTGGCTTCAAGAGCCGGTTGTATCTTTGTTGGGGACGCGAGCGTACTTTTATTTGCGGTCATGGACCAGTATTTTATTTTGTTAAAATTTGATTTGCAGAAACGTTGTAAATTATAAAATGATTTTTTTGGCTTCAAGAGCCGGTTGTACCTGTGTTGGGGACGCGAGTGTACTTTTATTTGCGGTCCTAGACCAGTATTATATTTTGTTAAAATTTGATTCGCAGACACGTTGTAAATTATAAAATGATTTTTTTGGCTTCAAGAGCCGGTTGTACCTTTGTTGGGGACGCGAGTGTACTTCTTTTTGCGGTCATAGACCAGTTTTTTATTTTGTTAAAATTTGATTCGCAGACACGTTGTAAATTATAAAATGATTTTTTTGGCTTCAAGAGTCGGTTGTACCTTGGTTGGGGACGCGAGCGCAATTTTATTAGCGGTCATAGACCAGTATTTTATTTTGTTAAAATTTGATTTGCAGAAACGTTGTAAATTATAAAATGATTTTTTTGGCTTCAAGAGCCGGTTGTACTTTTGTTGGGGACGCGAGTGTACTTTTATTTGCGGTCCTAGACCAGTATTATATTTTGTTAAAATTTGATTCGCAGACACGTTGTAAATTATAAAATGATTTTTTTGGCTTCAAGAGCCGGTTGTACCTTTGTTGGGGACGCGAGTGTACTTCTTTTTGCGGTCATAGACCAGTATTTTATTTTGTTAAAATTTGATTTGCAGAAACGTTGTAAATTATAAAATATTTTTTTTGGCTTCAAGAGCCGGTTGTACATTTGTTGGGGACGCGAGCGTACTTTTATTAGCGTTCATAGGCCAGTTTTGAATTTTGTTCAGATTTCATCCGTAGAATCGTTGTAAATTATCTGAAAAATCTTTTGGCTTTAGTAGCGGCAGTTTCTGTGTTGGGGACCCGTGTAATTTTATTAGCTTTCATATACCAGTATTGTATTTGGTTGAAATTTGATTCGCAGACACGTTGTAAATTATAAAAAAATTTATTGGCTTTAACAGCCGGGTAAACCGTTGTTGGGAAGGCGAGTGTACTTTTATTAGCGGTCATAGACCAGTATTTTATTTTGTTCAAATTTGATTCGCAGAAACGTTGTAAATTATAAAATATTTTTTTTGGCTTCAAGAGCCGGTTGTATCTTTGTTGGGGACGCGAGCGTACTTTTATTAGCGGTCATGGACCAGTATTTTATTTTGTTAAAATTTGATTCGCAGAAAAGTTGTAAATTATTAAATAATTTTTTTGGCTTCGAGAGCCGGTTGTACATTACTTGGGGACGCGAGCGTACTTTTATTAGCGGTCATAGACCAGTATTTTATTTTGTTAAAATCTGATTCGCAGACACGTTGTAAATTATTAAATGATTTTTTTGGCTTCAAGAGTCGGTTTTTCCCTTTGTTGGGGACGCGAGCGCAATTTTATTAGCGTTTATAGACCAGAATTTTATTTTGTTAAAATTTGATTTGCAGAAACGTTGTAAATTTTAAAATGATTTTTTTGGCTTCAAGAGCCGATTGTACATTTGTTGGGGACGCGAGTGTACTGTTATTATCGTTCATAGGCCAGTTTTGTATTTTGTTAAGATTTCATCCGTAGAATCGTTGTAAATTATCGGAAAAAGTATTATATTTTGTTAAAATTTGATTCGCAGACACGTTGTAAATTATAAAATGATTTTTTTGGCTTCAAGAGCCGGTTGTACCTTTGTTGGGGACGCGAGTGTACTTCTCTTTTCGGTCATAGACCAGTATTTTATTTTGTTAAAATTTGATTCGCAGACACGTTGTAAATTATAAAATGATTTTTTTGGCTTCAAGAGTCGGTTGTACCTTTGTTGGGGACGCGAGCGCAATTTTATTAGCGGTCATAGACCAGTATTTTATTTTTTTAAAATTTGATTTGCAGAAACGTTGTAAATTATAAAATGATTTTTTTGGCTTCAAGAGTCGGTTGTACCTTTGTTGGGGACGCGAGCGCAATTTTATTAGCGGTCATAGACCAGTATTTTATTTTGTTAAAATTTGATTTGCAGAAACGTTGTAAATTATAAAATGATTTTTTTGGCTTCAAGAGCCGGTTGTACCTTTGTTGGGGACGCGAGTGTACTTTTATTTGCGGTCCTAGACCAGTATTATATTTTGTTAAAATTTGATTCGCAGACACGTTGTAAATTATAAAATGATTTTTTTGGCTTCAAGAGCCGGTTGTACCTTTGTTGGGGACGCGAGTGTACTTCTTTTTGCGGTCATAGCTGACGGGAAAGGCCCGCAAGCAGTGACGGCGGAATCCGTGAGGAGGCGGTCACCGACAAAATCCCGGAGGTGGTCGTCAGGGAGATGAGGCGGCGAGGCCAGTCGGTCGTCTTCCATTTGAAGGACGTGGAAGACGATGCTGACGAGAAGATCGTAAAGGACGCTGTGGCTGCGGCCGTGGTTGGGGAGCATGGGGAGGTCAGGGTGACCTCCATGCGACCCGGGTACGGGTCAACGAAGAATGCCACAGTGGTCGTCAGTGCGGCGGCGGCGGTGAAGCTACGTCCGGTCAAGAGGATCCGGGTCGGCTGGGTCAGCTGCCGGGTGCGAGAGAGGGAGGCGGACACGAGGTGTTACAGGTGCTGGGAGCACGGCCACGTCGCCAGTAGGTGTAAGGGGGTGGACCGCTCCAAGCTATGCTTTAGGTGCGGCAAGGAGGGTCACCTGAGAAAGGACTGTACAGGGGTAGTTGGAGAGAAGGCGTTGGGGGCAGCGGAGGAGATGCGTCGGGAATGAGGGTGCTGCAGCTCAACGCAAATAGGAGCAGATCGGCTCACGATCTGCTGTGGGAGAGCGCTGTGCGGAGGGCGGCGGAGGTGGTGCTGGTCGCCGAACCCAACAGGGCGTTGGTGCGAGACTCGGGCGACTGGATCACGGACGTGGACTGCGACGTGGCGATAAGGGTGCTGTCAACACGGGCCATCAGTGACTCCGGCCGGGGCCGGGTTTTCGCCTGGGTTCGGCTCGGCGGAGTCACCTTGTTTTCCGCGTACATCTCGCCGAATGTTGATCGGGAGGTGTACGGACGGACAATGGATGAGTTGGAGTCGGCGGTCAGGGGCCAGGAGGGATGAGTGGTTCTGGCCGGCGACTTCAACGCCAAGAGTGAAGAGTGGACTGGCGGTGCAAGTGACCACAGGGGCGGTGTTCTGGCGGATGTAGTGTCGAGTCTGGGCCTGGTTGGGCTCAATGTCTGCGGAGTGCCAACCTTCGTTAGGGGGGCTCAGTGCTCGACATTGGATCTTACGTTTGTGTCGGAGTGTCTGGCTGGTGAAGGGACTAAGTGGGCCGTTCGAGAAGAAGAAACTCTAAGCGATCACAGGTGTATTGAGTTCGACCTGGGAGGGGTCGGAGGAGCACCTGTGATCGCGAAGAACAGAAGGCCGAACCCTACTATCCTCGGGAGGTTTATAGATAAGATGAGGGAGAGACTGATAACCGGGGTCGTAGGGCAGGCGCAGGATGATGTCGGCGACATGGTGGTCGAGGTGTACTGGGAGGTATGCCCCAGGTCCGTGCAGAAGAAACCTGGGGTATACTGGTGGAGTGAGGCGATTGCGCAGCTCTGCAGGTGCTGCGTCAGAGCGAGACGGGCCCTGCAGAGGTGCAGAAGAAGAGTCAATCCCGAGCGCGAGCTGCAGCTGATGCGGGAGTTGAAGGAAGCAAGGCGGTATGTACGACGAGCAATTGAGGCCGCAAAGCGGAGGTGTTGGGCTACCCTCTGCCAGGAGGTGGAAGAGGACCCGTGGGGCAGGGGGTACCAAATAGCGATGAAGAGGTTTGGGAGGAAGCTGCCGACGTTGGGAAGGGACAGGGTGTTGGTAGTCTGCGGGCAGTTGTTCCCGAGGCTTCCAAGCCCTGTCTACGAGGAGTTGGTGGCGGACGAGCTGCCAAAGTTCAGTGTAGAAGAACTACTGAGGGCGGCGGCGAAGTTATCGCCAAGGAAAAGTCCGGGCCCAGATGGGGTGCCGG